>OMNN01098683.1:0-12124 GCA_900302755.1 Chromis chromis
GTATGTTTTTAATGCTTTCCTCTACTACCATCTAAAGATATTCAAGATAAATGCATGTCATTTCTCTTCTCTTCTCTTCTCTTCTCTTCTCTTCTCTTCTCTTCTCTTCTCTTCTCTTCTCTTCTCTTCTCTTCTCTTCTCTTCTCTTCTCTACTCTACTCTACTCTACTCTACTCTACTCTACTCTACTCTATTCTACTTACTCGTAGGAACTACACTACAGAGGAAGTAGTTTCCCACACGGACGTATTTCACCGAAAGCACCCTGGTGTCATCATACGATGCTAGCTGTTAGCTTCATTTACGTTGTCGCTGTCAAATAATTTAGCGACTAATTTGAAATTGTGTCACTACGGCTAATCTAAATGACTGTTTAGTTTTCAGAGGACGTGTCCTGCTGGCTGTGAGTTTTCTCCGAAGCAGCGGTAGCGTCTGTTGCTCTGTGCTAACCGTTAGCTAAGTGCTAACAACACTGACAGCAACTAACTTGCATGCGTCCACCGCTGTCATTAGGCAGCCGATCAACAGGGATCAAGGAGACTCTGACAGGTATGTTTAGCTTTATTTTTGCACATTTCAGCTGTTTTACATCCTAATTTGAGCGCCTTAATAAAGCCATATTGTGAATTCAATCAGCAGCGTACCTTAACATATGTCAGTTTATCGTTAGTTCAATCAGTTAAGTCTCAGCCTGCTGTGTTTGACACATGTCATACTTTAGAATTAAGAAGAAAGAAATACTGAATGACTCGGGACCAGGCTTGGTCAGTCTGATGTGAGTCTGTAGGTCTCACCTACTCTGTGTACCCAGTTAGAAAGTACAACATGCAGTACAGTAGTTTTACGGTGTTAGTTACAGCACTTGCACATGTTGTACCGAGACCATTGACTGTATGAGACACATTGGTATACATTGTTATTGTCACATGTGAGGTTTTTACTGTATTCATAGTTTGAACCACGCTTGCAGAGGAAAGACAAACCCAGTTTCATAGAGGAAAAGAGACTCAGATTAAAGCATTCTTATAAAATACTTAATTCAGTTTCTGTGTTCAGTACTGACATGAACATATTTAATAACTTAGCATCATTGTTGAGTCATGTAGAGCTATTACTAACCTTTATGGTCATTCATTTTATTACCAGCAGGTTTATCAAGTGTTTCATTCTATGGAATAGGCATCCTCAGTATGCCTGACAAATGATTAATTTTTTTTAACTTAAAAATGTTATTGACCTCAAACTGAAAGCGACATGTTGAAATGTGTCATTTTGTCAGACCAACAGTACATAATCAGTTGACAAAGATATAAACAGAGAAAAATCTCCATATTTAGAACAAGCACGTTTGTCACTTTTTGCTTGGACTCGGTTATCAAAACACTCTATCAACTTAATCAAGGTATATAGACAAATCGCAAATTAACTCTCTGTCTCTATACAATCCTTGTCCACATACAAACATGTATACACTTGAATGTAAAGTCTATGTGACAGTATATAGACAGTTTTGTTCATTTTTGTTCCTCAGACTCTGCTTCTGCATAAGCTTTAATTTGGGTAGGTTTATGTCAGGATATAAAAGAACTGCATGGGAGCCATTTTTATCACGCACAGCATCCGAAGTTTGGGGATTCTAAAATAATTGAAAAGACGGACATGAAGTCAGCCCAAATCATCATTTTACATTTTTTGTTTTTTGTGCATCTTCCTCTTGTGATGCTCTCCTAGGCCCTGACTGCAGCCACCTTCAGCTCTTGCTTATTGTGGAGTCTCTTATCTTTAGTTTGATCTCTAGCTAGTAAAATGCATGTCAATGGTATTGAGGTCATGTGATTGACAGAGCCAGTGGAGGATATTCCTCCTATAAACTGTTTATAAAGATAGATGCAGCAAGCAATTTGAATGGTTTGTATTTGAGTTGAACTGAAGCCCTGAAAATGACTTTATAGGATGCAATGTTTTCTGGTTGGAAGCAGGTCCTTCTAAATATGGGAAGTGGAACTGCAGCACATAGCTTACACCTACAGCATCATCAGCATGTAAGCTAACAGGGCAGGTGCATTGCACACATTGGGCTTAATGTTAAGATTGCAAATAAAACTAATAAGAAAATAAATTTTTACTTAATGAAAAACTGGATATCAGAATCCCTTGACAGTCTGTTGGTAGAATTAACTGAAGAACAAACCATAATCACTGAACTGACAGCTGATTAAAACAAGCTAACGAACAGCCAGTCTGTCTGGTCTCCACCAACAAGTGATGACAAATGAGCATTTATTATATCACAACCGAAACAAAACCGTGTACGTGCAAATCAAACTGACAGACAACTCCACCTCAATCTATGTTGCAGCTCTGAGGGCTCATAATAACTCTTTTGTCCTGGCATTGAGCTGACACGCAGTAGTCAAGGAACATTTAGTTGTCAAGTGTCCAATTACTTTTGAAACATTGCAATTTATATGTGCTAAAACACAGAGGCTGTAAAACAAATAATGTGTAACTGTCAAAATACATATGGTCGGGACTCCACATTATATGGTTTCTATTAAACTGTTCCACTTGTGTTTTTTTTTATTTCAACCTAAGCTTTTGTCTCTACTTTTCTTTGTGTACCCCTCTCTCTTAGCCATCCCCAGCAGACATCATGGAGCTCCAGGCGGTGTTGATGGCGGCTGGTGGGGGTTCTCGTATGACTGATCTGACATACAACACCCCCAAACCAATGCTGCCTGTTGGCAACAAGCCCCTCATGTGGTATCCCCTGAACCTGCTGGAGAGGGTGGGCTTTGAAGGTGAGAGCTAAAGTTTTGATTATTATACTCTTGATATTATTTCTTCTATATCTATCCCTTCAAATGCTACTGCTACACCTGCTACAATTACTGCTACTACTCTTACTGAACATTAAGACTAGGATTACCCATGTTGTTAGTGTATATAAGAATAATGTCTTAAAAATTTCCCTCCACAAAAAAGGTCCAATATTATGCCCCTTTTCAGCAAATTATTGAGTCTCGCATGTCCTTCAAGCGTGCTTTTTCATGGCTCTGAATTGGCTGCTAGTTAACATGTAGTCTTAATGGACTGTGTTCCACTATGTCATACTGGGTTTGTTGTCTGACAACAGAGTCGGAAAATATATGATTGAGAACAGCTTTTACCGCATTAAAATGCAGTACATGTGAGCACAGAGAGTAGGAGAGAAATAAAAGAGATCCACCGGATCTTCATTTCCTCAGATGCATGGAGATTCTTGTGTTCAGTCTTGCAGCTAACCGCAGAACATTTGGTGTGTTTTCCTTGTGGCTGAGACAATTTGGAGTTAGCAGAAGCTGCTTTTGGAAAGTAAATAAACCTAGCAGATTGTGAGGCGGCTGCTCATTCTCTATGGCTCACCTCACAAGCAGTGGGCAGTGAGGGGGCAGGATTGGGATAATTTTTTAGCAGCTATTGGTTCCTCAGTTTCTACTTAAATACTGAATAAAATTCTGAATAGCTTGTTAAGCTGGGAGGCCATATAGTTGAGGGGGACCTTGAGGAATGGCAGTAGTAAGCATCCTTTCATTCTCTCAGCTTTTATTTTCCACCTACAAGTTTTTAAGACATGCAAAACACAATAAAAATATACATTCAGCATATGGGACCTTTTAAAAATTACACTACACTTAGAGATTTATACAGGTGTTTGATTTATATGGCCTTGCCACACCACCTCCCAGTTCTGTTCAGGCATGTACACTCTAGGCTTCAGTGATGTCTCCTTCACTCTCCCCTTAGTTTTATTGCACCTTTTAGTGTCGGACATCTTAATTGACCTTGAATTCATAGCTCAACCCATCTTTAGCCTGAATCAGCCACAATAAGGGAAACACCTGTATTCCATACCAGGCCTTAAATATATAAAAGCTTTAGAGAAAATGTTCTGCCAGCCGTGTCTGATACTGTAACATTTTCTCCTTACATCTTCACACTAATTGGATCTGATGGCAGTGGCTGCATGGGAGCTGTGTGCCCTCCATCCATACTACGTGTCGGCAGTAGGGGTGTTAAAGGGAGCCACAGACATTCTTGGTTTCCACATAAAATGTAAAGAAGCAAAAATGCAGCCAAAAAGTTTATGTGGTCGACCTGGAAAACCTGGGACAAAAAGTGTGCAAACTTCATTTTAGCGGTAATGTGGAAAAATGACATTTAAGAAAACTTCATCTTCTGCTTGCGCTCTTTTGTAAATGTCAGTACCATAGAGATAAAATGACCTCCCTGGAAGTATTAGAAAGTAAAGTATTAGAGCTAAGAGCAATGTTACTGTGATGCTGAATGCAGATATTGTTATATTTGATCATGTTTCTATAATGTGATAAAGAGAACGTGTTCAGAGAAGGTCATATAGACTGTAGTATTTGGGCTGATGTAAAAGTTAATTAAAATGGGGTGCCCCGATAGCCTAATGATTTTGTCGCGTGACCCGAGTGCAGAGTGTAGCGGCTGTCCTGGGTTCGATTCCGACCTCGGGCGTTTACCGCATGTCCTTCCCCACTCTCTCCCGTTTCCGACTCTATCCACTGTTCATCCAATAAAGGCATAAAAGGCCAAAAAATAAATCTAGGGGGGGGAAAAAATGTTAATTAAAATGTTTTGCACATTTTAAAAACAAGGTCAGTTTTACACATATTGACAGTTTTGCTGCTTTGTACCTTGCACATTTGGAAATTGGCCCTAGCAAGACTGGGATGCTCATTTTGCTGCATAAAATGCTGTGCAGTTTTTTCCAGTCGTACTTTCACCAGCTTGTGAGCACATTATCAGCCATTGTCAGGTGTGTATTTTCTGTCTAGATTTACAGTCCAGATTTCTGACTTTTGTGCTGCAGCATGCAGTGGGTCCAGAAACACTGGGCTTATAAAGGGAGGTTGTTTTTTTTTTGCAGTATGCTGTTCTTGCCTGTAAACTGGACTGTTCCTTATAAAAGCATGTAGTTCCTCACTAGTCTAAATAAAAGTTGCTTTCTATACATAACCATCATGTGTGGCCAGCAGTTTACTGTGTGCAGCCTGCTAGCCAAAGCTGTGCAATTAGATTTTACTAGGCTGACACAGCTAGAGTGAACAAATGCCCGGTAAAAAACATTTTATGCAGACAAGGCTAATTAAACCAGACGGACGCTGCAATGTTTTAGATTCATAAAGTAGTCTAGTAATGCTGCTACCAACTTTATAAAAGGCGGAGCAGTTGTCCTAACTTAACTTGAAGTTCACAATGTGTTGTAGCCTAGTAAACATCTCATGTGGCTAGTCTCCTTTTTCTAAAAATAAGTGTATTGATTTCATAGATACTTATTTTTCCTTAACTGTGTTTTCAGAGGTGATAGTGATCACCACCAAAGAGGTCCAGAAGATGATGAGCACAGACCCGAAAATGAAGGTGGATGTGAAGATGAAGCTGGATGTGGTTTGTATCCAGGAAGATGGAGACATGGGGACCGCCGATGCTCTCAGACACATCCAGCAGAAGATCAAGGTGTGTGCATTTTTGTGTGTGTAGACTCCATTTCTCTGAGACCAATGTTGTGTGTGCAAAATACATAGAAGCAGCAACAGAAATCTAAATGAAATCAAATGCCTGAAGTGCTCAGGTTGTTCACTTTTTACAACCGTATGTGTGCTAGATAATATGGTCCAGGTGTTTGAAATTAAAACTGCTGCAATCGAATGGTAATGGCACGGGAGAGCCAAATCATGCATGATACACCCACCAATACCGGTTACCACTAGCTTCCATATTTAAAAAAAAAAATGCAATAAGGTTGGAGGTAGAGTAGAAAAATGACAAAGATTGCGGGGGAAGTTTAGGTGGGTATGTGTACTGCTGGGTGACCACTGATCCATGTCCTTCCCTCCCTTTACCGGATGGCCAAGGCTGCCGAAGTGCCTCATTTCACCTTTTTAAAATACACACAAACATTCACAGTCACACAAACTTACACATGCTGTCCTGGTATCCATGACCCCCAACTCCAATTTCCAGACCCCCTCTGCATCCTGCCTGCTGATCCCTCCTTCCCTCCCTTCATCCGATTCACTCTAAACAGATGAGGTCATGGTTAAGACTTAAACTCCCTGTGCTGCCAGTTTACCCGGTGCACCATTTATTCTCATGCAGTAGTCATGCACATCTGTGCAACATTTGTGTTTGGGTATGTTAGGGTGTATGGTGTCCCTCTGTATATGCCATGGTTCTGACTGGCCTCCTGTGACCATGAAGACATGTTTGTATGAGGCTTTGTGTAATTTAGAACTGCTGATGTATTTCAAAAGCAATTACTCTGGTTTGTTTTTTGTCTATCAATGATTGTTATATAGTTGGAAGGCTGGGAATGCAGATTTTAAGAATCACAGTTATTATGTCCTGCAATTCTGAATTCATTTGCCAATTAAAAAAAAAAAATACTGTATGTTAAGTACAAGATGTTGTGGAAGCAAAAAAGATGATGCTATGTGGTGTGTATGTGATGCTATGCAGACAGTATAATTGATTCAAACTTTCCAGATCTTAAAAGAAGGTAATCCTTTCGGTGCATTCTTTATTTAATCATCTTTGAGGGAATTAGCTTGAAATGACTCATTCAGCTCATAGGGGTATTTTCAGGCTGTCAACACAGTTTGGATTTACAATATGTTAAATGAAACAGAACTGGCAAGTAGGGTTGGGCAATATGTTCATATTTCCAACCGACCACCATCAGTCCAATAACGATTGGAATTATATTTGCAGAGATGTCTGACACTAGTGTTTCCCCTGCGTTGGTATATTTGTGTCAGTCTGCCACAACATCAGCATTGACTGCCACATATAGTTTTTCTGTTTTTTACTATTTAAAATGGGATAAATCTTATTTCATTGCAGAGCTGCACCCTGCTCTCTCTCTCTTTCTCACAAACACATTGACAGTGGTTCTGTTTGTGAACTGTCCCAGCTCTCCACGCACACAAACTTGTATGGGAAGATAGTTTGTTTGTTAGTTTTTCCCAGTTGAACGGAATCAATCTGGAGTTCATAAATGGTTGGCATCATGAACAGCTCTGTACAAATTTTTCCAAAACGGACACATTCAAGGTGACACTGATATATCAATATAACTCTCCAGTTAAGTTATTGTAAACATGTAAGGAGCCTTATTACCTTTCCAGACCCGTGGCTCCTAACTCTGGCAGGGAGACCTCAGGTTTTAAGCTTAGTCTTTTTACTATAGCCTGGCTCATAGCTGCTAACTAGCTTTTACTGTCTGGGTCAACTCTGCAGTGATGAGGAAAGGCTGAATAATGTTGATCAAGATGTGAGTGAAACACCCACCAAAAAGGCAGATGCTGTGTTCCAACATGCATTGTGCAATTTTATTTTATTTTTTCTGTATTATCTGCAGTTGTTTGAAACACTTTTTTTTTGGCAATAATACAAATGCAGTTCTTTGGCAAATGCAAACATTATGATTTTTAAAATCATATTGTGATTCCAAGTAGGGCTGTACAATATACCCTTTCAGCATCAACATTGTGATGTAGTCAAAGTAGTAGTCGAATAAGAAGTAAGGGAAATTAACCCAAATACATAGTTACAACTTTTCTTACTGCATAATACAAAAAGAAAACTTGTTCTGTTCTCATTTTGGATGATTATCCGTCTTATATTACATAGTTTACTCCGATATAAGGGTTCTTGGATACAGTGAGTTTTTTTAAAACTTCATTTGAAAGACACACAGTCTGTTGACATTTAGGCTCTACATGTGCAGAGCATAATGAGTGAAAAACAGAAGAGAAACTCTAAAAAGGAAGATTTGGTTGCAAAAAGAAACACAACATCAACAATATGGAAATATTTCCAATACAGAGAGGAGGATGTTGACCAAAATCCGGCACTCTGTTGGCAGTGTCTTGTAATTGTTGCTACCGCATGAGGCCACCCAACTAATCTGACCATTTAAATCAGCACCACAAAGCTCTGTATGACGAGTGCAAAGCCAGATCTAAATGCCATCCAAAAGAAAAAAAAATATTTTGGATGTTTTTGCCAATATTACATAAAATGAGAAAGGCTTTATATGGCTTTTTGTCAGCATTTTTAAAAATTTGTTTTAATTTTCTGCGCACTCCCCTACACAATCACCCTAATCATTCTATAATGATTCATTCTTTCCAAATAGAGTCATTCTACTCATTTGGTGAAATGTCCTGTATTTTTTCATATTGCTATATATATCGCAGTAAAACAGAATTTTACAATGCCAGTTTTTACCAACATCATGCAGCCCTAATCCCTGGAATAAAAAATGAATGAAAACATTCCTTGGGATTCCTAATCCCGGCAGAGTCTGATCAAAAATGTTAGACATCTACTCCACTTAAAGTGTACCACATCAAACGTGCATTTAAAAACACAAGTGCCCTCACATTTATTACATTCTGCACAGCCAAATCAGTCGGCTTTGCCTTTGAAAATAGTTTAATCAAATGCCAACTTTTTTCTCTACAAGTCAGTGTAATGTTTTTCCTTTGGCGATTGAAAAGGTCTGTACAGATTCTTGGTCTTCTCTTTGCTAAAGATTTCTTTAATAGATGCTTGTTCTATATTCACACACTTAAACACGACCAGCTCCAGCATGCTTCCATTGAGAATCGCTGAGTTCCTAATCCTTTGAGCAGTCAGCTAGATTAGAGGCATTGAGTTACACACACTCACACACTGCTGGGTGATGAGTGAAAAACCGTAACCATGGCCTGCCAAATCCCAGCGCAGAGATCACTCAATCTGTCAAACTGATGCATGAGCACAGTATAGACACACACATACTCAGTCATGTCTTTACGCAAACACCCTCCCATGAGGGGATTTGGTGTAACCCATCAAACAAAATACTTTGCAGGAACCCGTGTACACTCTGGGTGAGCAGAGTAGGGCATTCCTCTTGATTTTTGAAAAGAGAGATTACAAGCAGCATATTTTATTTTGTTCACTCTTCAAACAGCGAAGTTGCACAAAAGTGGACGGATATGCCGATTAATGCTTTGGTCTTTCACAATAAGCCAAACTAGTGAAAGGAGTACTTTGCATGCAGTTTTTGCTTTGTACGCGTAAAACCTCTTTGACATTTCTATTATCGTTCAGGCTTAATCACCTGGCAAAATGAGGTATATGGGCTAAAAGAAATATATGGAGCTGCTGATTCAAAGGTTCACCTTTTGTCTATATATGATGTTAGTCAGCTTGTAAGACTCGAGACAAAAGGTGAGGAAAGAGAGGAGTGAGAGATGGAGCTGAGGCTGCATGAAAGGTACACGGCAAACATACTCAGATTAGTGTCTTTATTTCTTTCCCTCTTTTTACGATCTTATTCTGCATCCATCTGCCTTTTCCACGCTTTTCTGGGGCCTACTTAAGTTCAAACTTCAGACTCTAAAGAACCCTAGGTTAAGACAGGACGAGGTTTGGGCTGAGTCTATGTTAAAAGTGGCCCATATCACTTTTAGCTCAGAGTGACTTGAAAAATGTTTGGTGGTTTGATGGTCTTTTTATTGGAGCACAGATCAGTCAGGGGGTTTGTATTTGTCAAACATAAAAATGACTTTTCTGCCCATGTCTCAGTGGACATAAATTTACCATCTAATTTTTAAAGTAAAGAAGGAAAGTCACTGTTAATTAGGGAAGATTAGATAGTAACTAGCATTAGCTAATGGAGAAGTATGACAACATTCTATTGGTTGGGTCAGCCACTTCATTTCAATGAATAGGCATCATCTACAAACACATTTTTCTGTTCTTATTATCCTCATTTTATTAGTGTAGATCCAAAGCAGTTAATGAATGACTGTATTAACAGAAAATAAATTACATGGTGTTTTGATGGTTAAATATTTGTTTAGCAAAATTCCAAGCAAAAAGCTGATGGTTCCAGATTTTCACTCAGTAGGATTTGCTGCCTTTCCTCATTTTACATTACAGTCAACTGCTCATCTTTCAGTTTGAACTCTTAGGACAGACAAAAACAAACATTTGATTATGCTCGGTTTTCTTTTTTCTGTTGTCATTTTGTATAAGTGATAGCATATGCTCTATGTAGGCGATATTCTTGAGTTCTTTCTTGCACATTTAAGAATCCTTAATGACAGGGTTGTAAACAGCAGCCATGTACCGACTGAAAAGACTGACGTGTGCCATGTAGCGTCTACTCATATTTTTTAATAATGGTAAAAACAACTGAAAAACAATCATGATATATATGAATAAAGTGTTTTTAAAGCTGGTCAGGACTTTGTAAGCAGTAGTTTTGGACTAAAGTCAGCTACCACTGGGACAACTGTGTGTCTGTGTGTGATTTTTGTGTGGATCAGTGTGTGTGGTCCTGACCTGTCCAGTGATCCTGGCTGTTGAAAGGCCAAAGTGTCTCTGTCTCTCCAGCTGACTCCACTCTGCTGTCGCCTCTGCGTGTGTGGACTCTGCAAGCACGCTTTTGTCCATTTATGTGTATGTGTGTGTGTGCGTACATGCACACATGCTTGTGCGCTCTATTTCTGAACATGTGTGCAAGCTTGTCAGTGTGAGATAGCGGGAGAAGAGAGTTGAAAGATCGCAGAGTCTCAGTGTCAGTAGATCTCCTGCAGACACCTCCAGCTTTGCTGTGGCAGCTTCCTGTCGCCAGGACCAGACCAGGTTATGATTGGAGTTAAATCTAGGTCAACTACATGACCCTTGATCCAGCTGATACCACCCCTGCACACACGCTGTCCAACACAGAAATGTACTCACCCCTTTAACATTCAGCCACAACACACATTATTAACAAATACCAGCAAGTTTTTCAGTTCTTTGTAGCTTTGCCAAATGTTAATACTCATTATTCCTTCAGAACCCCAAGATCTATCTGACCATTTTTTGATTCCTGACAAATGTTTGCTCATTGTAGGCTCAGTTTTCACTGGAGTATAAAGTCCTACACCTCTATGGAAACAGAACAACTATGGCTAGAAGTAGAGAGATCTCAGAAATATTTCTTGTGCAGCAAAACAACCAATGTCATAAATTAAAAACAAAAGTTGGATTTCTTTGATTATAAGAAACCTGGAATCACCGTGTACAACATTTTCCAAGTGCCCAGAGATGTTTCCAATACTGGAAAGAAAGGTGGCTCTCCATACTACAGAAAATTTACTACTTACGTTTTTAATTTGTTTCCATCCTTGTCTCCTCTCTGCTCTGTGTAAACACAGCCTGAAGTTCCGTCCAGTTCAGCTGAAATGTCCCTGAATTTTTGTCATTTAACTGTTGGTTGCAACTGAGTCAATAATGGCTTCTCGGTTGCACCGTGGAGCACAGACTTTTTTTTTTTTTTTTACAGAATCCAGTGACTGCAAACAGTTTATTCCGGGTAATTTTTTAAACAAGACATGTAGAATATAATAATTTTACTGTGAATTTTAGCTTAAATTTGGTCATTTTCCCTGCAAATCTGAAAATGACATATGCTTATTTCGAAGACTGGCAGAAAGTTGAACATCAATTCTTTCTGTTTTTACAGTTTCTGGCGCTGATAAATGGTGCAATTTCTTTTAAAGACACCATGCCTGTCAAACATGGCGACAGGTTTCGTGGTTTAGAGAGTTAAAGGACCAGTGTGTGAGATTTAGTGGCATCTAGAGGTGAGGTTGCAGATTACAACTATTGACTCCTTCCTCATGCATACATTTCCAAGCGAGTAGAAGAATCTAGAGTTCTGCCAGTTCAGTGTTAAAAGTTTCTTAATTTGATGTTCATCATGCATTGTTCAACAGTAAAGGTAATGGATGCATTTTCTGGAATATGCTAACCAAGCAGCGAACGTCCATGATGTGTCATAAGATTTGTTTATAAAATAATTGATAAATTTACCATTGAGCCATATTCTCTGCTAAGATTATTATACTAGGTTGTCATGGGAGAAAGCATCAACATACCTCTATGAATGACAACTAAAATGTATTTAGACAAGTTCTGATTGTCTCTACTTGTTGCACCTGTGTAAACCTAAGGCCAATTGATTATAAGTATCCATGATGAATTACCAATAAACTGATTACTTTAAAAA
>OMNN01098684.1:0-30532 GCA_900302755.1 Chromis chromis
TTTTTTTTAGAGCGGGGATGTGATGGAGGATAAGCCTTCTTATGGCAAACTAGTGAATTACAACAGTGGTTCTCAACTGGTCCAGCCTCAGGACCCACTATGTCTCTATTAAAAACGATCGCGACCCAATTTTTTGAAGTTTGCTGTTCCTGTTAACAAATTAAGGTTTATTTGGGTGTAGTCTCGACGCATTTTGATGCAGCCTGGGAACATTTTGGCTTGTTTTTTGCTCATTTTGATATTTTTTGTGGCATATTTTGTCCCATTTTGACAGATTCTGAACACATTTTCGTTTATTTTTGGCACGTTTTAGCATAAATGTCTCCAATAAGCTGGCAGAGCCACATCTAGAGGTTAATAGTGGACAACTACTGGTGTCACCACCACTAAATATCCTGCTATTGAAAGCAAACTGTGTCATAAGAAACACATCCTTTAAAATAAAAGACTTTATACCACTACTTTTTTTGGGGGGGCATGCTTCCGCGACCCTCTAAAAATGGCTTTGCGACCCACTTTTGGGTCCCGACCCACCAGTTGAGAACCACTGTTGTAGAGTCTTAACCTTAATTTTTAAACTTAATGGGCAAATTTATAATAATAATCTTCTTTCTCTATTAGAAAACACTTTGACTCAGTGTATTTTTATTAAGTTGTGTTATTATTTTAACAAAGTGGTTGACTGTGATTTGCTTTGTAAGAAAACTAAATACACTGCTAAGATTACTCTGCTCTCTGAGAAAACATGTCTTTACTATGAATGTGAACTACAGGCCACTGTAAGCTTTTGCCAAAGAACTGTTGTTAGACGTTTACCAATGCTTTTATTCATTGTTTCTCCTTGTGTGCGTTTCACCCACAGGCCCTGAACAAAAAGGAGCACCGAGGCTGCGACAGCCCCGATGATGCTTCCTACGTTCTCACCCCAAATACCGAGGAGAAGTACAAAAAGATTAATGAGGAGTTTGACAACATGATGAAGAGTCATAAAATTGTAAGTTGCATTATAATTTATTGTTGGTTTTCATCAACTCTGTTCTGCTTCACACTGATACAGTAGTGTATACATTATGTATGTCCATCCAGTTATAGGCCTGAGCAGCTCTGCGAACACAGATCACAGCCCAGTTTGTAAAGGGACGGTAACCCATTGGCCTTTTTCCACCCACATTTTCTCTGTAGAAGCCTGAACCAAAAACCTTCCATTCATACCTCTGTTTCCCCAGAGACTCTGGTACTCTGTTTGTTTTGATTGATTTTTTCTTCCTTATGTTCCTGCAGCACTGCACTAAATAGGGGTAAAATACCACAGTCAATGCAGTTGGTGATTTATATGTCTGACCCCTGTCATGAGTTACCCTTTTAAACTCAAAACAACCCTTTGAAAAAACGTCGACACAAAGACGGTGACAGTATAATAGATGAAAAACATTTGTTGATTACCATTTTCACATGTTCTATACTGACATTGATCAAGCACATGGTGAAGTCTTTTTGTTTGTCTCTAGTCCACAGGCCAACCCCAGCATCACTTCATGCACGTAGCACCAGGCAGCATGACCTACAGTCCTGGTGCAGGAGGAGGAGGAGCCACTTCCCAGGCTTTAGCTGCAGCCACAGCAGCCCTGGCCGACAGCGGGATCCTCTCCTCACCTCACACACACCTCCACAGAAACATAAACTCTTCACAAAGACCTTCCAGCACTGGAAACACAGGTGTGTGTGTGTGTGTGTGTTTATGTAATTTTCAAGGGGAAGTCAAGTATTTAGATTCAATGAGTGCCTCTCACCTGATACAGCTGGGGTTTTTATACAGTAGCTGTAACATATTCAATGAAGCCATGCCCTCATAACTTCATTAATACATCAAAACATGAAATTATGATGAAATTACAATTCTGTTACCAACTCTGAGCATTAATATCATTGGATATATTGTAGTTTCAATAGCACAACTGCACCAGTAAAGTGATAAGGAAACAATCATCAGTACGCTGAATGTGTTTTTGTTTAGTTTAGTTTTATGTAATTCACAAGACAAGTGAACTAGTAGAAACAAATTCAAATCTTTCTAATAAAAAGGTAGAAAGGATACACTAACAACTTTTTTGATATACAGAATGTATGAAGATGAAGGTGATTACTAGACTTTAACTGTGACAATAACTAATATAATAAGCAGTGCATGTGTGTGTTTCTCCTCAGGAGGCCTGCAGGCCAGTCCTGATCTGGCTCTGCAGAATGGATCTGGACCAGCTGGTAAGTGTCTTTCAGGAGTCTTACAGGCATGATCTACATGCTCTACTACTAAAGCAGTATTTGCAACCTTTTTTCCCCTAAAACAAAGCAATTGCTCCTTGTAATCACTTTGGAGCAGCTACCTGTGTCTACTGTTAGTGAACCGTTTACACAAATAGTGATTTCCTTTTCTTTATTTTATTTTTGGAGGCCTTTATTTGCAAGTAAAAAGCAAATAATAGAGGAAAGTCTGCTAAAATGAACATGTTGTTTCTTTTCTGCCTCCTGTCCTGTTAATTAGCTCATGACCCATCCAATTTGTTTTGCATCTTGGCCCCAATCCCCAGGTCACACTGATCTAGAGGGTCTGCTTTATAAATTTGTCATGCTTTAATCTAACACTTGGCTAGCTGCTACGCCACAGGGCGTTCTGTGAGAGCTCTGTGAAGGTGTTGGATGCTTGGATGATGATGAATGTCTTGTTGGTAGCGAGTGTCTCTGTGGAGGCCAGTGGGGGGATCTGTGTTCTTAGTCTTGATGCACCACAGCTAACCTAAACCATTGCTGCTGGTTAACATTAGCTGTATTTGTCCTTACTTTCCAGTCTTCAAAGCTTGCAACAAACTATCCTTGCTGACTATCCCCCTCCTGTTTTCTTCGTGCTCTCCCTCCCAGAAACACTCCCATTATGTAATGTCAAGAGAGAGAAAAGATGAAACATTTATGATTATCTCTTGTATAATGTATAGCTGTACTTTCTCCATTCTGCAGTCTGGGCTTGCTGGTGGACAGGTTGTTTAATGGATCTAATACTCTCCACTATAACACCCTGCTTCTTTTTTCTAGCTATTCCAGATCTGTAAATATTAAGTTTGTATTATATCCATGGTGGTTTTGACTAAAAGGAAAATGTCCCTGGCAAAATTCTCATGAACAAGTACATTGAGGAGATTGCACATACAGCAGCACTCATTCTGTCAGCTCTTAAGCAAAAGTTGGAATTTCCTGACCGTCAAATGTCCTCACATTTCCAAATCTCTGTGTTCAGTCAACGGATTCGTGGGTTCAGCTGGAGGAGGCAGTTTGGGAAAGATCATACCACCAAAATCTCCTCCTCCTCTTCCACCTCATGGGAACAGTCTGGTCCCTGCCAGCCGCAAGACAGACCTCCGAGTGGTCATCCCTCAGTCCAAAGGAATGATGCAAACACTGGTAAGTGTGTGCTGGGTTTTTATATTTAGGACCTCAACAGAAGTCCTCATAAAGGTTAATAACACTGACAAATATCTATATTTTAAATCGATCCTTCAAATGACATGCATTGATTTGAGGCCAGTAGAGAGCAGAGGACAGCCACCACGTTCTCACCTACTTTGTGATGCTCAACAGTTGTTCATGTAAGGGTAGAAATAATGCAACACACTGGCAAGAGCATATTTATCTCAAGAACGACTCTGTAAAAACATGGAATTTTAGTGCCTCAGTTTTATTAAGAAACAGAACAATGCATAATGTTTTCCAAGCCTGAGGGATGCTGGACTCAGACATGACCAGGGTAAATAAATGATGCAGACAACCACAGAGAGGGTCAGAACCTTTTCAGAACAATTGGTTTGACACCATTTGGAACAGATAGTTTGTGGTTTTGCAGATGGAATCAATTTTACTTAAAAAAAAAAAAAGGATATTGGCAAAAAAATTGACTTTTTTAGTCTGAGTTGTCAGTGCCATACCCAGGAAGCCTCCTTATGGTCCCTCTCAGTGACACAGAGAAGACTTTCTATTTCCTAACCCCCATGGGGGCATTTCAGAAATAATTTGGGTGGACTGTGAAACCAAAACAGCAAAGGTTGATGTGGCCACTGCTAATCACAAGTGTCTTTTCTATTATGCTTGGAGGATTTTTGACATCTCTGTAGCCTGTGCTAGTAGGACTACAAGTATTGGTTCAGTGTTACTTGTGCTGCTTATTCACAGACAGACACCTCCAATGATCTTTTGCCAGATTGAATTAAGAGAGTTATAAAGTGAAATGATGTCTTAAAGTTGTGTAAGACAACAGGCTGCTCATACAAACAGCCTGATGACGTTTCTAGTAAGCAGCCAAGTCACATGCTTTGTGGAAAGGGAGTACGTCTCTAGACTGGATACTTGGAGGACTCAAAAGCAGCAATAATGTGTCTTTGTATTCTAGTCACGTCTCAAATTGTGGCACAAATAAGTCCTTAAAAATAGCACAGTTACAGAAGATTTGGTGATTGGAGGCATTACATCTAGCAGACTTCATTGTTTGGTAAACTGACTCTGAGGACTGTGCTCCTCTTTCTTCAGATTCTACATTCAGCAGCTGTGCTGGCTCACTGAAGTTATTGATTTGCCCTTAGCTCTCCTACTGTTGCCCTTCCCTCCCACACTATGCTCAAACACGATGTAACGATTAGGAAACAATGGAAACTGAGACTTTCTACTTTTCTCTTTTTTTCATGGTGAACAGGCGGTTCCATGACTCTGCTGGCTCTGGCATCCAGGGTTTTTTTTTTTTTTACACTGGGCAAGATGCATTAGTGAAAGGACAGGAGAGGAGTTTCTATTTTCTGTTGCTATGAACATTACTGTCCCATCTTTTGGTGGAAAAAAATCTTTACCAAGGAGTAAACATAACATAACAGTTCTATATATGAATGTGAGAAGAGGATATTGTGACTTTTTAGAAATGGGTTACTCTGAAAGGACATTGTGACACACTGGGGGTAGTTATTAATGTCAATGAAATACTGTGTGACTAGATTTCTGGTGAAGACGTGATAATTGAATCAACACATTTTCATCCCACGTCAGTCAACACTGCCTCTGTTGATCATCAGAATCATTCATCATCTGAAGCGATTATTGGTGGTTACTGAGTGACAATGTACTGTCATCATGTTTACAGGAGCAGTTAGCGTGGCCTTTCTTAGTTTTATGTTGTATGGGTAGGCAGTAATGTGAAGCTGTTACTTGGAACAGAACTGAACCATTGTCCTGCTAATGTCTCCACTTGGTTTAAACCAACAGAAGAAGATGGTAGCTGCTCAGATAAAAGCATGTGTGTGTTTCTGCTTTTCAGTCACTGCAGTGAAAGATGTTGTGTTGTGGTCAGATAACAACTTCTAGGTCTGATCATTTTGAAACTGCCTTCCACTTCCTCTTTCATTCTTGTGCCCACATGTATTGTAAGTGTGTGCAGTACGCTTTGTTTAATGTGTGTTGTTCACACAAACAGGCAAGAACAGCTTCCTCAAATTCAACAACACACTATGTCTGCCTTTCTTTACAGGGTGTCGGTGTTGACCTCATCTTATCTTTTACTTAAATACCGTGGTGCATTATGTGTACTGATAGTGGCAGGGATACCACAGAAAACAGCAAGGAAGGTGCAGTTCTCCACGGAATCACACTGGGTCAGCTTTGAGACCATGTTAGTTTCATAAATGTATCGGTTTGTTAACCCACAGTTTGTATGTGTGTCATTGAGCAGTGAATGGGTGACCTCGTTCAGGGTGATGTCATTGCTGACATTAGCAGCCCAGAGACTTCTAAGTGCTGTGTGACATGAGTTAAAGAGCCACTGGTTTGGATCTTTACCGACCAGATATGAAATGTGCTGAACCAACTTTGTTTCTAGCTTGATTTATGACATTGACTGATTAGAATCAATTGTTGATTCAGATTTTTTATAAAGTAAATAATCACTGAGGTTGCAGCAGTAGACGTGATTACAAATCCTCAATGAGATAGTTATCAGTTTAAATGCGTAACACATATCTCAGCACACAGTTGAACTGAGTCATTTAGAAGACAATATTGCTTTTGGAAGATAATAAGTAATCTACGTTTATCAAAGGAGAATTGATTGATAAACTTTAGAAATACTGAGTGAATACTCTCAAGTGTTTTTGTAAAGTAACTACAGTCATTGGTAGGTAGGTTGAATTCTTGTAGACTTCTTTTTTCTGAGAATAATGCCAAACCCCAGTAAGTTCCTGTTCCCTCTGTGGAAATTTGAGGTATTCTGAGAAACAAGTAAGTAAAGGATGAGTAAGTGTGACAGGTTGATTTTGAAAAGAAGTGAGGTTGGGCTTTTTCTCAAAAGGGAAGGATTGCGCTTACCGTAGAGCATAGGTGTCAAACTCTGGCTCGCGGGCCTGAGCCCAGACATTGATGAACTAGAATCCAAGCAGAGATGCAGGTATCAGGCTTGGAAACATCAGAGTAGATCAGTGTGCAGCAAACTGAGCTATAATTAATGTTTTCTTCATGCACTTTTTCTTGCTACTCCAGGCCTGGGCTTGAATGGTTGCACATTCATAGAAGGATATTATTATTAGTTAATTGGTTTATTATTGTTATTTTATTTTTAAATTTATTATTAGCCTGTAGAAAAAGGTTACTGTTGAAATTTAAATCAGAAGGCTGCAAATAAAAAAAGAGGCATACTGTCAATTTTATTTAAGAAATGAATGTCATTGATGTGTTTCTTTAATTTGAAATTTGATTTTGCATGTGTGCAATATTAAGTTAACTTGTTTGGGTCCATATGAAAAGGTTCATTGTTATATCTGGAGGAAGATTTTTTCAATAAATATCAATATTGGCCCGCGACTTTGTCCAAGTTTTAAATTTTGGCCCACTGTGTATTAGAGTTTGACAGCCCTGCCGTAGAGAGTCGATGGGGAAAATGAGTTTATACTGACATCATGTGGTTGAAACAAAGCATCACAGGACCAGTTATACTGAACAGTGTAACTATTATACCAGGACAGAAAAACAGCTTGTAGACTTTGTGACTGTGTATGTTTCTTTTCTTTTTTTTAATTTTCAGAGTAATCAGAGACTGAGCAGCAGTCAGTCCAGTCAGCCTCTATCCACACCAGTGGTCTCCATCACCACACCCAGTCTGCCTCACCAGAGTCTGGTCTACTCCGGCATCGGCTCATCCTACAACAACGGTATCAAAAACCTAATGCTGGTTCCTGGAGGTTGTTAAGAATGGGATATTGAGGAAGGGGGGAAACATCTGTTACTCAGTGTAGTGGAAGAGTCATGTTAGCAGTTTTTTTTGGCCAGGTCCACCATTGTACAAAATCGCCTGATGTAAAGAAAGGAGATAATAGCACCCACTGTGACTCTCCCAAACCCAAACTCCATTTTTGTTCTCTACATGACAACACTGCAAACTGAGTTTTTAAATATCTTTACTCTGCTAACAAGTTTAAACTGTGTTTGCATGTGGATGAAAGGACCAAACATTTCCTGTCTCTCTCTATTGTTACTCGTTAATAAAGACAAAATGCCAAAAAATTTATGTTTCTAAAAAGAAAAGAAGAAATCAAGTAGAGATAAATACTCTTTCAAGCACCACACCTACAGTACCCATGTGCAACATCACAGAAATGTTAATTGTATCATTTTACAATCATTTAAGTTGACGTGCAGGGTATCTGGCATCTGCAATAAAAGTGACTACACATGTGATTTCAGAATTAGGCCAACTGCAACAGCAAGGTGATAAAAGTTTTAGCCTGAGTTGAGTCTAGTACAACATGGCACGTCATGGAAACTGATTCCATCAACAAATAAGAAACCAGGTTGTGAGATGTCGTGAAGATGTGAGGATACAAAAGCATCCATAGGCAGTGAACATGATCTGAAACACAGCTGCAGTAGAGGTTAGGAGGTAAACAGAGAGGGTAAGTTTTAGTGACTTGGCACAAAGATGTTGAAAAAAGAAAACTATTGCTAACACGTCAAATCTGCAACATTAAACTTTGCCAAAGAAAGTGAAAAAAGCCAGATGAATATTGGCAACACGTTCTCCAATTAAGATGAGATCAAAATGAATTAGTTTGGATCAGATGGGCTCCAGCGTGTTTGGTGCGTTCCTGACCAGGACTACCACAGTGACTGTGTAGTGGCAACTGTGAAACATGGAGGTGTGAGGTGTAGAGGAAATACCACATTTATAGATGCATGATGAGTTCAAGTTTGCATCCCCAAAAACTGAACAAAAAGATGACTCCTGGTGTCGAGAAGCTTGGCAGGAGAAGAATGATTTGGATTCTGAATGCACTGCAACACCAACACAGTTTTGAAAGAGAGGAAAAGTAAAAACTGTGAAAAGTTCCCTGACTTGAAATCAGTGGAACATCTTTGGATATTTTAAAGTGGAAGAAAGAGCAACACAACTGCACCAATAAAGAGCAATTGAAAAGAATCATTTGTCAAGGATGGCAATGGAATCTCACTAATTAATGCAGTAGGCCTTAAGTGGAAATGACATGTGTATTCCTTTTTGTTGGGCTTAGGTTGGACATTGGGGCCTACATTTTCAGTGTAACCTATCTAATCTACATGCTTTTATTAAATACATAAGATCAAATACACTACAATTAAACTTTTAAGTTGACTCACTGTATTTCAGAAAACTACTGAAAGTGAAATAGTCTCCGATGGCTCAGCAGCTTTGCTATAAGCAGAGTTTCACAGCTGATTTTTAGACCCATACTAAGGTTGTATCGAGGAAGGCTGATATTGATTCAGTGTGTCACTCTAATATTTTTTGAACTCCATCATGCAACATGTCGTCTCTCTCTGTGTCAGATTACTCCCTGAACAGTGCAGAGCTGTCGGGCTTCAGCTCCACCACAGGAGCCTCTCTGGGCTCCATGGCACCATGGGAGCAACACCATCTGAGCTCCATGGGGTAAGTACCTGGAACAAATAACTCTTCTCTTTTCATAATTAATAGCTTTGTAGGGTTCGCTGTTTACACCGGTTTGTTTGTGGACATAGATTATTTACATTCAGTTAAAACTCTGACACATACGGTGTGCAGCAAAGGTGAAGTAACACGTGCAGAAGAGGAAGAAAGCCAGAGGGAGCTGTTAGGAGTCTATTTTTAAGTTGTGACTTGGTAATGTGGTGGCTGTGGCTCAGGTGGTAGCGCGGGTTGTCCACTGATCGCAAATTTGGTGGTTCGATCCCCAGCCCCTCCACATGCTGAAGTGTCCTTGGGCAAGACACTGAACCCCAAGTTGCTCCCAGTGGCAGGCAGGCACCTTGCATGGAAGCTCTGTCACCATTGGTGTGTGAATGGGTGAATGAGAAACACATTGTAAAGCACCTTGGATAAAAAGTGCTATATAAGTGCAGGCCATTTACCATTTACCATTTTTTATGAAAAGAGTGGTGAATGATTTAGGTCATAAACTGGACATGACTGCAACTTAACACAAGTTCAGTGATGGAGGACGTTTTCAGATCCTTTACTTAGTTGAAATAGCAAAGAGCTATATATAGCTTGCTGACCAGTAGCCACAGTCAATCAGTCAAATTTATTTGTATAGCAGTTTGCGTACTGTTTAGTGCATTTCAAAGTACATTACAGGTATGGCTGTAGAGAACTAAAGAAATTATTGGTCGACTGAAATCGTACCTACTGTTTAACAAAGTGGTTTGTGGCGAAGAAATCTGTACGTCATCTGTACATGCAAAGTGCGCGGAGTACACTCTACCTGCTAGCCTTTTTTATACTGAAATGATAAGACAGGTTTAGAGTAGACCAGCGTGCACCCGCTCACATTCAGATGATTTCTGAAATTACAACTATTTGAACTGGTGATCCAGCACAAGAACTACTGAGCAATATAACAAAGACAAGTTAGCTGCTGTTTCAGATGATCTGCCATGTTGGTTTTTGAGCTGTGATTTAGAAACTGCTGTTAACCATTCAGTAAATGTTAAATAAGTTAGACCTAAAAGTTAGACCCAAGTTCAAAGAAAACACAAGGCTGTTCACAGGTAGTCTGTTCCTCCCGCTGCAGTGATGATGGATTCATTCTGGAAGTCTGTTCATGTAGCTTTTTCCTCATTATTAAAGTAACACTGGAGATTACCTGATCAGTGAGAATTCGGTTGAATGAAAGCATATTGACCCACCAGTCAACCTGGAGACTACAGCCCTAATTACAGGTGACTTAAAAGCTGATAAGACAATATTAAAACAATGAATGTAAAGCTACAGATGTTCCCCAGTTTGAGACGAATGTACATGAGAAACTAATAGTACAAAAAGTGATATTAAAATGAAACATTAATAAAACTGATTTTAAAATACATCAAGGGGAGGAACAGAACATTTAAAACATAAATACAACAAAACAAATGATGCAAAAATATAAAAAATTAGAATCAAGTGCCAGGTTAACATAGTTGGTCTGACGTTTGCTCTCAGAGCCCCAACATAACAACTAAAAGCTGCATCAATGTTTCGTGCAGCACTTTGAAACAACCAAAAGAGAACCATAGAGACCATCCTGGTTCAAGATCATGAAGTGCTTTAAAGAAAAGTAAAAGAATTTTAAAGTTAGTAAGAAATCTAGAAGGCAACTAGAGTTTAAAATAAGAGTAATGTGTTTTCTCCTCACGGTCTGGTTTGCTCTCAGGCAGCAAAGTTGTGAATCATCTGCAACTAATTTGTAACTTTTTGGGTGTGTGACTTTATTATACTTACTATTATACTTACTCTCTGTGTTGAAAGAAGAAATGACTTTAGTTACATTTTGACATGATGGTAATGATAGAAAGCAGATTTGGTGACATACTCCATGTATTTTTTCCTCTGAACCTGTGATAAAGTGACTAGTTTTACAGACAGGACTGTTCGTTAAACAGCAATACCACTTTCCTTTTGCTAAGCAGACCAAACCAAACAAGGCTGGAGCAGTAAAAGCCCTGAGTGTATTGATTTATGAAAGGATGTTGTAATTGGTTCGAGTGCAACTTTGCATTTGTAAGAGGAAGAACATGTTATCTCTTCTTTGAAAGGGTACACTGCACTTTACATTCCTGCCCTCAAATGAAAATGCTATGTATTATTAGCAACATGTACCACAAGTAAATAAAGTGTGAGTGTTCTACTGATACATATTACATTATCAGATTACTGTTGATAATGCTGTAATGCATGCCATAGCCATATATTGTAGTCGATCAAGGTGCAGCTAATTTAAATTAAATTATGCACATGGTTTACTCTCTTAAGGTGAATTCATGGTTTCTGCATGACCAGTGCGTCATTTTAAAAGCCAGCTGCAGATGCGCACACAGTTGTGTTTATGCTACATCAGGTCCATGCTGGTCTGCACAGATGGTCACATCACCCCTCATATCACAACAACACACTGGGCGATTTTTACAGGATATAGCAGCTAATTACAGATTGGGCTGTAGCAAAGCATCATTGTAAATATTCCTGAGGCACGCGGAGCACAGTGGACATGGCACAGGATTTCTAATACATTTTATTTATAGAGCGCTTTTCATAAAACTCAAAGACACTTTACATGTTAAAAACAAATGAAAGTAAACAGAATAAATCAAGCAAAAGAAAACAGAACAAACACAGCTGAAAAAGCAAAAAATACATGCATAGTTAAAGTTATGTAAAAATTTGTTATACAGAGATTAGTGAGGTGACAGGTTGAAGGCAGTGCGGAACAGGTGTGTTTTTAATTTGGTCTTGAAGGTGGAAGGGTCAACGGTGTCGCGAATGTGTTGTGGGAGTGAGTTCCAAAGGGAGGGGGCAGCAACAGAGAAGGCTCTGTCCCCCCAGGTTTTTTTTCTTACCTGTGCTGGAGTCTTGTTGTACTTTGTCGCAATGGCCTTGATCTTAGGATCCTCCAGCAGAGAGGGTTCATCCGATGAAGCCCTTTTGTAAATAAGAACAGAAAATGGCAGTTCATGTTCTTGCAATGTAAACCTGCTGACAGGTTTTCTGTGAGTGTGATGGGTTCTACATCCTCTCACCATGGTCTGTCAGGGGAGCCCAGTGGACTGTAAGCTGTAACTGCGATGCCCTTTGAGTGGCAGTAGTTGATCAGCTTGTCTTGGGTCAGATATGGGTGGCACTCAATCTAAAGAAACACCCATTTTTTTAGATTGTATGTTGTTTTACTGCTATTTTACGGTACATTATGCTTCATTATAGACGTCTTGTTTCCCACCTGGTTGACAGCAGGCTTGTACTTGAGGCCTGGCTTGTTGAGGATGGCTTCAGTCTGGTCTTTGTTGAAGTTGGAGATGCCGATAGCTTTGACCAATCCGGCATCCACCAGCTCTTCCATAGCCTGGTAGACAAATTGTACACTGGTCTTAGAGATGCACTATGTCAATATTTGGTGTAATTTAGCTGCTAGCATGTGTGACTGTTAATGCAATGAGTCACTTAAATTACCTCCCAAGTGTCCAAAAAGTTGCTGTCGTCAGAAATTATCTGCTCATGCTCATCTAGAGGAAAAAGCTCATCGCCTGGCTGCAGAAACAAACATAAAAGTGTTAAATGCAGCATTTTAAGTCAAATTTCAGAGGTATAGATAGAGAAAGTAGAATGAGCTAAGTTTTCACAGACAAGTAAAATAGGCCAAATGATCAGCTTGACAAGGACTGTTTTTTTAGTTTTAGAAACCTTTTTTTTCCCCTTTTCTTTGTCTAGGACAAGACATACGTGACCGCACCTTGGCCCCCATCGGGAAATGCATGAGGTAAAGGTCCACGTAGTCCAGTTTCAGATCACTGAGAGTCTTCTCACATGCTCTCCTCACCAGAGATGGAAGGTGGAAGGTGCACCATAACTAGGAAGAACAAACAGGGCTTTTACCAAACATACTGTGTGATTTATGTGGATGTCTGGTGGTGAAACTGTCATTCCAAGGAAATAAGCCACATTGTTTCTCATTGTAAAGAGTAGTGAGCATGTCATGAATGAAACAATGTGTTGTGGATACGGCGGTAAACTGGGAAAAGAGCATGACTAACATGTGTCATGCCCTTTCACAGACTCCCATTTTTACAGACAACCCCCTCCCCAGCAGCTGACTATTGAGTAAACCCAACTGCACTGGGAAGTCCAAAGGTACTTCATAGCAAATCCAAGTCAAATCCTGAAAAGAAAATGAGTTTTGTACATGTCTGTCATTGCACACCTAAAGACAATATACCCATATGTGTTTATTGACACTGGCTCTGTAGCATACCTTACTGACAATGAATAGATCCTCCCTCTTCACCACTCCTTGCTCGATCATAGCGCGAACTGCAGCCCCAACTTCTTCTTCATTCTCGTACACATAAGCACCATCAATGTGTCTGTAGCCGCAACTTATGGCCGCCTTCACGGCCTCGCTGACCTTTCCTGGGCCTGCCTGCAGAGCAACACAAAAACAAGAAAAGTGCATGTAAGCATCCATGCACTTAAAACGTAAAATACGTGGCAGTGATTGTCTTTTGTGTATTCTGGCCTTTCTGGTTCAGTTTAGAAAGCATTAAATGGTATTGAATGAATGCAAAGGACATATTGTTATTACCAGTATTACTGATTTACCAACTGCTACACTAATATCTTCAGGCAGAGGCTGATGTGCAGTAAAATCTTAATATTTTTCCTACAATTCTCCAGTTTGTTGTTTAAACAACACATCTCATTGTAACTGTGAATGTGAATTTTGGCAGCAAAGCAGGGAGTTCATAATTTCAGGAAAGTAAATGGCACACAATAGATAATACAGTCTACCCACAAAGCTGCTAAAAGTAAAAACAAAACGTTCAGACTTACCCTCCATGTTCCCAGACCCACTATAGGCATCTTGGCTCCATTGTTGAGTGTAACTGCAGGTATCATCTTGCAGATCTTACGCTGAAGTTCTCACTCTACAAACGTCTGTTAGTGCAGCTGCCTCCTACTACTATACACTAGCATTAACTGGAAGAGGAGGCGGCCTGTTGTGTAACAGTCAGTGAGAGAGGAGGGGCAAGAAGAAAGGGCATCTGGGTTCGATTAGTGATGTCTGGCTTGCATGATGTGCATCCACACTGTGGAATAGTAAAAGAAAGAGGCACAGACAGTGTGATTATGCAGTGCTGTGAAAAAGTATTCTATTTTTGCATATTTGTCACACTTAAATGTTTCAGATCATCAAACTAATTTTAATATAAGACAAAGACAACCCAAGAAAACATAAAATTAAGTTTTTAAAAGATGATTTAATTTATTGGAGGAAAAATGCTGTCCAGCCCATCTTTCCCTATGTGGAAAAGTAATTGCCCCCTGAGCTACCAATCTACCAAATTCATTTAACAATTGGCTTCAATTTCACCATCCACGCCCACATATGATTACTGCCAGGCTTGTTGAATCTAAACATCCCTAAATAAACCTGTCTGGCATTGTGAAGTAGCGAAAGGGTCTCAGAAAGCAGCACATGATGCCACGTTGTAAAGAGATTCAAGAACAGGTGCGAAACAAAGTAATTGACATTTATCAGTCTGGAGGTTTACAAAGCCATTCCTATAAATATAAGTTTGATGATCTGGAACATTTAAGTGTGACAAATGTGCAAAAATAAAAAGACATCTGTAGTGTGGCAAATACTTTTTCACTGTCTGCTAGATTTGTAGAATATGGCAATAAAAAAGGGGAAAACTGGAAAACAATACCTTCATTCGGTCTGACAGACATCCTCAATTGACTGCATCTTACATTTCTTTGGTTGTTTTTTAGGTCTTAAACGCCATTGTCCCCATTTGAAGTACACTTGTGCATATGTGGTGTGTAAAAACTATGTGACATTTATGTTCACCCCTTATACAGTTGTTACCTTTGATGCCTAACAATGAGGATGAACTGCATGCCAGACTTTAAAAAAGATATGTATGCAAAAACATGCAATGGTCAAATATGTGAGGTCCGGGTGTTGCAGCTAACTGACCTCGATGAATCATTGAGTTCAGGTTACTAAGCAGCTCCATCAGCTGATATGATTGATTAGATGATGAAACAGGCTGATTATATCCAGTCACAAGCATCATTAGCACTGCTTTTGTTCATTGTACTATACAAGTTTGACCTATGATGCTTTATACGTGAACAAACTCCTGATTCCTATTAGCAGAAATTGCTAATATGTGTTTCAACACTAAAAGCCAGTAAGGTGGGTTATAAAGTATTCATGGGCCTTTGATATTGTCTGCTGCACAAAGGAACACAGTCATGAGAAAGGACTAATGGTTCCTGGGATAACGTGGGTAAACATCAGG
The DNA here is from genome assembly GCA_900302755.1 of Chromis chromis. NCBI lineage: Eukaryota > Metazoa > Chordata > Actinopteri > Pomacentridae > Chromis > Chromis chromis. The sequence continues at coordinate 15,370 of OMNN01098684.1, forward strand.
GAGGATGACTCAACAGAGGGATTAATAAAGAGATGTAGGTGCTTTATTGTCTCGGCATGTATGAAACATTAAAAGTACAATGTTTTAGAAAGTGCCCCATGGCTAGAAGGAGGTTGTACTTGTGGCTATAGTGCATTCTAGGTATGGTGTTATATTTTTAGCAGTACAAGTACGATATAGAGTAAAATACACAGTTTATTACGCATTATACTGTATTTCTGTGTAGGGCTGGGTGATATACAGTACCAGTCAAAAGTTTGGACACCTCATTCAAAACAGTGTTAGACAAACCAGAATATGTGTGGGAAATTATACTTGTAAGGAAACATAGAAAGCAGACAAGGTGCAAAACAGCCAACACAGAGGCGCAAAAAGACCCAAAGACCCAAAGACACAAAAACAAATGCAAAACTGCAACAAAGAGACCCAAAATGAGCCAAAAGGGACCCATGTACACCAAAACAATATGCATGTACGTGGCACGAGCACATATAAAAGGTGGCCTCTGAAAGTAAAGTCAATGCTTCAGTGACTTGAACCTGCATTCTTTCAAACAGCCACTGGGAGGCGACTCCTCTAGTTGCAAAAAGACTGTAGCTAAAGAAATATATCATGATTAAAATGTGTATATCTATCAATATACTCAATAATTATTACAATTTTAAATTACACATTTTTAATAAAGGCTAGGAGATTTATTGTTTTTTTTGGTTTTTTTTTTATTGTTGTTTTTTAAACCACTTTAGCCTATTTATCAAGGTACACAGGTTCGGACTGGGTGATATAGGAGAAAATTATATCAGAAAAGAGTGTTTCATTTCAGTAGCTTCTTATCCATAGCAATGCAGTTCACTACCGAGTGGGTTGTGTCCTGTTTGGATGTTTTGTCATTTGATGTTTTTCTTGAGTTCCTCTCCATCTTGGACTACCTATGTCTGGAGGCCTGTTGTGGACTCCAAAGGGTTGAAGCAGTTAAAGTGATACAATAAGTTTATTGGGTATTGTTCAGATTTTCACGGTTCTACTGCTTTTACCAATACTGCTTATTGATCTGGTACTTTAACGGTACTCTTATTGGTACTTTTTGATAGTTTTTTAAGAGCAAAAACAAAATAATTAAGAAACAAATTAAGATGGTTTAATTTTCTCATACGTACTGTATATAAATTAAATTTTTTGAGCTGCAACAGCATTGTTTTGAACTAATCATTATTGTATCAGTGTCCTGTTCCAACAAGATAAGGAGGTGAACATACCTTTACTCCTTCAATCAAGAATTATCTATAGGATTAAACCAAAACTCTCACACTCCAACCTGGAAATAGTTGTTCATGCTTTTATTTTCTTGACTACTGTCACTTCCTTCTTCCTTGAATTAACTAAAAGTCACCATCTCACCTCTAACTGGTTCAGATTGCAGCAGCTAGGCCTCTTACTGACTTCTCACCATTTGTTCATTCAGAATTCAGTTTACTGATCACCTTTAAAGCACATCTGTTTTTAGCCCCAAGCTGCGTATTAGCAATGTTGACCCCATATTAGCCAGCTCATTACACGTTATTATAAGTCACATTAAAGTAATTAAGAATATTAGAACAGGATGCTTGACTGATTATTCAATTACTGGGACTGACAATGTTAATATGATGTTAACATTACATTAAATAGAGCAGCATTAAAGTGAGTAATGCTCATATTTGGTGCGATTTGTCATAACAGTCATATCATCTGTAAACAGACGAGTCATATTTGATTGATTTTTTTGATACCTTATCAAGCCCACATGAGCTCAACTACACCCGGGTGTGGTGTTGCCTGCATGACGTTGCAGTTTAGCAGAACTGTAGTGGCTGGTTGCATTTTAATCTCTGTTTATATAACTGCATAAAGAACTTGTTAACCCGTAATAGTTATCCTTTAGCTGGGTAAACTATGATTAGCAGCAATTCTTCTATGTTCTTGTGGTTTGTCAGAAGGAGAAGTTGAGATGTTTGACATGCCGCAGGTTCTTCTTTTCATTTGATCATCCTGCGGTTTGATCTCGTGAGCGATCAGATGGACAGCTTTGAGAACAAAAGATTCTTCCTCTTTGTCATGTGCGCTTCCTTCTAATAAGTGTGTCATCTCCGACTGGAGAAACTACAAAAAGTAAAAGTTAAGCACATTTTGGGCAATATAGTTGATCTGACCTGTTTGTGTTGCTGCTTTTAACCTTTGATATTGATATCGATTGCAATTTGTAACACATATTCAAGTCTTTATCCAAATGAATTCACCATTGAGGCGCTAAAATTTAGAACAACCCTGCAAATTATTATTGCATCCACTCTATTTTTATTATATTTGTGTGTGTGTGCTCAATTCCATAAAAGGTTTTCACTCAGATTTGACTGATCAGATCTAATTATCAGCATTTTTCCAATTATCAGTACCATTATTGGTTGTTTTTTTTAACCAATTCCAGATAAGATAAGATGTACTTTATTGGTTCCTCACTGGGGAAGATCACACAGTACAGCTGCACAAATTAAGCATAGTAAGATATAAGACAAGATATACAAAAGTACCATAAGGATCAAAATAAAGATATAATAAAGACTAGGTAGACCTTTTACATGTACAGATATGAGATGATGGATAATGTTGGTAGAATTGTACTTATAAAGACTAAGTGGGGCAGTGGTGGCCTAGTGGTTTGTGAAGCGAACTTGTAACCGGGTCGCCGGTTCGAGTCCCCGGACTGGCAAGAGGTTGAGGTTGGAAAGTGAGAGCGACCGCTTGTGCCAGTCACCACCACTGTGGGCCCTTGAACAAGGCCCTTAACCCCTGACTGCTCCACTGCTCCTAGTATGTATAGTTAAGGTTAACTTTGAATAGGATGGATCAAATGCAGAGAAGGAATTTCCCCAAGGGGATCAATAAAGGTTAGATTAACAGTGCTGCATTTCTGTTATTGCACTTAAAAAGTTGTAGAGATAAAAGACCAGTGTTAGATTGTGTTAGAAGGGTTTCTGGTGAATTTACAATAGGCATTAAATGTGTGATCATGTCACATGTTTTCTCTCTTTGACCTGATTAGGTTTAAGCTGAATCACAAAAGAAGCATTTTCCTCTTTTATATCAAACTTCCCAAAAGGATACGTAATTTACCACATTTAGATTCTAATGTTAAAACAAGCCTATGACTCACAATGTTTTAGTTAAGTTGCTCTCTTCTCCATCACCTGTTACAGATACTATTCTAGCCTCTGTGGTCTTGTCTGAAGAAAGGACGCTCTCTACTGGAGATCAACCTGAACAGCAGCTTTCTAGACTATACCGAATAGTACTTGTCTTTTTGACCAAAGGGTTGCCAACATTTCAAAATGCTTTCCATGATAATGCCCTCAGTGAACCCTGCAAAATCAGTTGAATCATAATCTCTTTAACACAATTTGAAGTTTAAGCTTCACAAACGGAGCATATGCTACAGTGCTGTCGTGTTATTTGTTGTTCCTCTGATGTTTGTCTCCTGCATACTTTAAAAAACTGCAAGTACCAGATGTTATGTGTTTCTGTGTAACACCAGTGTGTCCCATTTAATTGATTACTGTTAATGTGCATAGGTCATTGTCATACATGACAACAAATTACCTTCTCGTGTGGCTTCACAAGTCACAAGCTTTCTATTCCATTGGATATAATATGGTCCAGGAAGGTTAAATGGACAAAGCATGACCAAATTACAGTGATGCACAGGAAACGCAGGAAACACAGTAGCTAATCTTATTCTAATTTTACATTAGGCTAAGAGAAAAATATAATAAAACAATTTAGATTTAGATGTAAGCAATTAATCAGAATATAAAATTAAGTCCAAGTGCACGAATGCATTTCCCACTTTTTCCCCTCTCCCAACACAAAACAGAGATATTTGCTCTTATAACTTTTTATTCATTCTTCAAACATTATGCAACCAAATCAACATTCAGGGCACTCTCAACACGCACACACACGCACACACACACGCACACAAAGTGCTGACATTAGACAATGACTTTTACACAGCACTGTCTATGAAAGATAGGCAACATGTCGAGCAAAGGTGCTAAATATTGCACATTACGATCAGTTCGGGAAACTTTTCAGCCCATTCAGCTTCACTGGCGGATGAGCCCAGGTCGTTACGTAATCATCACAACAGCTGCTTACAAAACAGCTGAGCGACAACACAAACTCTGCCTGTGGTTTACCAGCATTTGTCATGGGACTGATGTTAATTTCCTACCCTGACTGAGTGAAGGTAGATTCTACTCTGTAGGAAGAAACTTAAACGAGGTAACAGTTGATAATGGCAAACCTGCAACATGAGATACAAGTGCTATAAATCCAAATTTGTGAGAATTACATGTTATTTTAGACATGTAACCAAATCAAGATGTGCAAACCCAGAGTACTCAATGAAAACTGCAGCAAATCCTGGTTTTAAATTAGGAGGATGGCCTGAAAGCTGCAAAACTAAAGTTTACCTTATTGCCAAGCTGTTCTCAAAAGACAAACTCTAATTAAAATGATCTTTTAGCCTTAGACCACACCTGAGTCCAACAGATTGTACCATCATAAAAAAATAAACACGAGTAAACACAATGAACCTGGAACGCTAAATAATGGGGCGGTATCTGAACGATCCTAAGAACAGTAATGAGTATGAGTTATTGCTTGGAAGCAGCCGTTTATCAGGCCAGCTCGGATATTTGTTCAAAGAGGAAAGTACATACAGAAAATTACAAAAGCCACACAAAACTCATTCTGTTTTCCACCGAGTGATAAATTAGCATTCAATTTCAAAACCACAACTTAAAAACCCAGCAAGTGTCCCAAGTGGCTGAAGTGTACCGATCCCCTCGCCTCAGGAGCAGTCGGTGAAGGTGGTCACCATGTTGCCCCGGCGCTGAGTCACCGTCCTGCAGTGCTGCTTCCCTGAGCTCTGAAATCTGTCCTCAGTCCTGGCATTGTGCGCGTTAAAGGAGAACATCTTCTCCAAGTCCTCAAACATGTCATCAAAGAGTCCTCCGCCGAATTGCTTCCTGTGGTTGTTCATGGCCTCCCGGTGAGCCTGGAAGTGGCTGTCAAAGTGTCTCTTTTGGTGGGCTTGATGGGAGTGGAAGTGGTGATGGTGTTGGTGGTGTTGTTGTTGTTGTTGTTGTTGACCAAAAGTGTCAAAGTCTTTGAACATGTCATCAAAGTTGAAGTTGAAGGACTGGTAGTGCTGGTTGAAGTTATAGTCATTGCCTCCTCTATGGCCCTCCCCTGATGACGAGCCATGACCAAACTGGTCGTACTCTCGCCTCCTCTTATCATCTGATAGCGTCTCATATGCTGGAAGAGACAGAAAAGGATTGACATGCAGACACACAGCGGCTTAAATGGTTCACCATTCAACTGTGACTTCCTTTTACAGAAGTCTATTCACTGAAAGAAGGCGTGATAGATTCAGGCTTTGAACTCCCAGCTGTTACCATGACGTGTATCTTGTGTAAACTCACAACAGAAACAAAGTAAGGTGTGTCTGTTAGGTAACAAGTGATCAAAACTCCTCTAGAAGACCCGCTATAATGTGAAAAACTTGCACAATTACTCAGCATACCTGTTCTCTGACTATAATCTAAAATACTTGGTGTATTTAGGTGACAAGTAAAAAGGTTAAACATGCACTTGATCTGACAGAATGACATACTGACTCACATACCTTCAGCTATTTCTCTGAACTTGGTCTCAGCGTCTGGGCCCTTGTTTCGGTCAGGATGGTACTTCAGGGCCAGCTTATGGAAGGCTTTCTTGATCTGCCGCTCGCTTGCATCTCTGGGAACCCCCAGGAGGTCGTAGTAGTCCCTCTTGGCCAGGATGAACTCTGAGATGAGCAGGATATTCACTGCTAGCAGCAACACCGACTGCGCTGTGGCCATCACTGCTGGTTTTGACACCCTTTTCTTCGGCTGTGAAGAGAGCAGACTCGTTAACTTCCTTTCTCACACCCACGTAACACACACCAAAAACGAATTCAAATTAAAGATGCTAGCACCAAAAGAACGTAAGCTACAAGAAATTAACGTTACTTTGCTAGCTAGTTTCAAGAAAAATGACAACTCACTGTTTTATTAGACTATACGAGAAACTTACAGGAGCCCTGCCCTTAAAAAAAGCTTGTTAATGATACTGTGGTAAGTTTCCAGTTTCGGGTACAAGTTTCAGCGACAAGTGCGTACAAGAAAAGACGGCTTACCTGCCTGCGAGGTGGACAAACAGCCTAGGGATACCTCAGTCAGCCGCCGACAGCTCCAGCTGATGAGAAGCGAAAGCTAGCCGTTGTTGACGAGCTGCATTCCTGAGCGGTAACACCACGACTCGCAACGCCATTGGTCAGCTTCTCCAACACAGTGACTCCGAGCGCTGTGATTGGTCGAAACAGTGCGCACGTGGAGAGTTGGGATAGACCGAGATGAATACAATCGAAGCAAGATAGTTATCTGTTCGTACTCTCGTCTTCGCTGCTCTCGGTTATTTGTGTATTTTTGCTATTTTCGTGACCCCCCCAGCATGTTTTTAGTTCCGTATGTTCGTTATGTAGTTTATATGTGAACTGTTTTGAATTATCGTGTACAAAAAGTAGAATTCTTAAAGGCACTCTTCTGGTTTTATCGTCTTTTAATCGTTTGTAATCACAGACGGGACGTTAACTATCTTGCAAATAAGTGAAGTTGACGTCACATCCGCTCCGACGGCTACAACCCGGACGTGAAGGTTTTTACAAGCAGTTTCGTGTTTTAAAAAAGATTGCAGCCAAAAACGTGTCTCTCCCAGGCGTTTTTCATGTGGTTTCGCCGCAGACATGCCACGGTACTGCGCTGTGAAAGTTTGCAGGAACCGCGGGGGAACTGCGTCGAGACAAGACAACAAGAGAATTAGCTTCTACCCGTATGTTTTCTGTTTTCCTTCAGCTGAGGTGGACCGTTTTAGTTTAGCTGCAAGTGCTGCTTTTTCTGCTGTACTTAGCATTGTTGGTGAAAGATAGTGTTGGTTACAGAGGCGTAGGAAGGGGGCAGATATGTAATATCAGTAGAATGTAATGTATGTCAATCCTGCAAGGGGAGGCTGCTGGACTGAATGTTAAGGGATGATAACGTTAAAAATGGTGCAACATTCAACTGGCACTAATTACAGAAGTGGATAGGGTCATTGTGAAAAAACGGAGTTCTGCCTTTTTTCAGGATTCTGTGTTTTCTCAGAATTATGAGCTAGGAAGTCAGAATTAGAGTTTAGATAATGTTCTCTGACTTCTGAGAATTCCCTCAGAAATTTACATGAATAAAATTTCATTTTATTGTCTTTTGTGGTTGTTCTACATTTGGAGGTACAAAGTAAAAGCTGTTAAGATAGGAGCATGTTTACTTCTGTCATTCTACAAGCACCCCACAACTACATAGCCTTCCAGCTTTACAAGCCATTAAGAATTTTACTGTTCCAAATGAGGAACCACTCGTCATCAAGCTCAAACTTTGCATAATATTACCTCCTCGCTGCCCATTGCTTCTGAGGTGAGTCATTCAGAATGAGCAGCTTCCTCACAGTCCACCAAGTTTATTCATTTCACTGTTTCTAGCTTTAAAATGCCTCAGCCACGAGCAAAGCACACCAGATGTTCTGTGGTTGGCTGTAAGAGTGAATACAAGAGTCTTCATGCACTTCCAGCACCTGAGGAACTGAACTCCTGATCTCTCTGCTCACATGTACTGCACTTTAGTACAGCTGAATTTGAAAAGGGAAGTTTTTTTTTTCATTTACATATTTTTCTATTTCTGTTGTCAGACAGTGGAATGAGTATAAAATAGTGACTGAAGCTCAGCCCAGTTAGATTACTTGTTAACCATGTTCCTTTATAGCCATTTTCACCACATCACTACTGATTTTATAACCACAACTTTGTCTGGCAATCACACCATACACACGAGTTAAAAACAACAGCTGTACTGTGAATTTGGTGATATTTGCATGTAAAATGACTGCTCTCGAGAGAAAGTTAGAAGCAACAGAAAGTCCTGATCTCACACATTCATTCATGTGATTCTGTGACGGCGGCAGTGCGGTCAACTGTGCTTGCTCTGTGCTGTCAATCACAAATGTGGAGAGGGTTTTCTCCCTGATGGGACGGCGGCAGTTTAGCTGCGATGCTAAAGACACTGAAACAGCCCGCTTAGAAGGACGAAAACCAGGGGTTACATAGTTATGGTAAAATGAATCATCATTGCCGTGTTTTAAGTTGAAAAATTGAAAGACATATTCTGAGGACGTGCAACTTCAATTTTCTGAAAAGGGGCACAATATAGGACCTTTCAATTTTTTTTTAAAGTTTAATTTTCTACTTTATAATCTTGAAATTTATAATTCTTAGAAAAAGAGTTGCTCTGTCTTCTTCCGTACATTCTCCACAACTGAATTACTGAAGAGTTTCAGCTTTAAAATGATCGTTTACTCTTCTCTGTCTGTTTCTCAAAGGTTTCCCCTGCAAGACAAGCCCAGGCTTCAGAAATGGGTGGACAACATGAAGCGGGCGGAGTGGACCCCAAGTCGACATCAGTATCTGTGCAGCGAGCATTTTACTGAGGACTGCTTCGATATTCGATGGGGCATCCGTTACCTGAAGAACACAGCCATCCCCACCATTTTTCCTTCAGTGGAAGATGTATGTATCTTACTTGCAGCACAGCAAAACAATATCAAGCTCTTAACAAAATGTAAACCTCTTATGTTGTTTTTCTGCAAATAAAATGGCAGCAAGTGAAAGAGCACTCTTTCGCTGGGCAGAAGGCCCTTTTCCCATTTTGTAGGCTTTTGCATTGCCTGTGTTTGCATTTCTGTAGTTTTCTTACAGATCACAGTTGCATTACACTATTTAGCTTGTTGCATAACCGTTTTAATGCCTATAGATTATTTATGATCCAATTTAATATTAACCCTTTTTCTTTTATCTCAGGGTGGTGAGAAAAAAGCAACCAACATTAAAGCAAGCTCCAAGGTAAAACCCAACACTCCAGACATTAACACTGAGCCCAAAGGTTTCGACTCTCCTCTCAGTAAGAGGCCACTCATTTTAAGCAGGACATGCAAAAAGGTCCCGTCAAGTACAGTAAACAGTACTGTTGAGGAACACACAGAGATGATATTTGAAGTACCTCTGGTCTCAGAGATACAGACTGCTGCTTGTGAGATAACAGGTGACAGTGGAATGCCTGCGGCGTCCTGCCCTACACTGTTTTCAAGCAATGAAGCTCATTCCAAAGAGCAGTCTGACTCGGCCGTGACTGTGTTGTGTTGCGAGGCACTGGGCCCTTTATCTGATGGAGAGGCAAATGTGGACTCAGTGGCCCTCCAAGCAGCTCTGGGCCAGACTTTCAGCTTAGTCCCTGTGGAAATGGTCAAGGACAAACCCATGGGCTGCTTCCTGGAGGAGACGGGACCCAATGATGGAGAGCACATTTCTGTTTATGAGCACTCGTACAGCAGACCGGACACGGACAAAGATGAGCTTTGGAGTAAGATCTTGAGTTTGCATGCGAAGATCTTGGAACTGGATCGCAGAGAGGAGGACACAATGTCTAAAATCCGAGCTCTGGAGAATGAGATCGCCCTCTTGAAGAGGGACGGTGCTGTTTTTAAAGAGAAGCAGAAAGTTTTAGAAGACTGTATATCATCTGTGTTGCTCTGAGTTTGGACTCTGAAAAGAGATTGTGAATGTTTTTATTTGTTATCATTGAGTCGTTTTTGCAGATATGTTGCACATGCTTCCATACATTCCTTACATAAAGCACAGCAGCACACATTGTGCCTAGTTTTCAACTCAACTGGTACGCAGTGTTATGCAAACCTGCTCTCCTGTTTCAATATTATGAATGTACTGTATACCTGGTCGTCTCCTTATGTCCACATGGTGGCACTGTATGACCTGTATGTTTTTTCAAAGCTTCAGTGGAGCATTACTTTAAGTGGCTTGCTGCTTTTCATTATTGATATGCAGTACTGTGCACTTTGAATGTGGCGTCTGAAAGGTTCCAAATTAATTCTGCAGCATTACAGTAACCCAAAATAAACGGCCTGAGTCATAAAAAAATATCTTTAGAAAAAAGGAATCCTGCAACAGATGGAGTTGCCCACACAGAGCAATGAGCGCAACCATATTTAGTCAGTCTGGGTTTGCATAAAGAAACAAAAGCATCTGAGGCGGCTTAAATCCACACAAGAACTGTGGAAAGTTATCCAAGATACTTGGAACAAGCTTCCTTTAAAAACTGCTCAAATGTAACTGGTGCTACTTCCAAGACAACAGATGGCCACACCAACATTTTTTTTCTGTTTATTGCACTTTTGAGTCAAACTATTAATTATTTGAAAGCACTTTTAATGATTCAAATGTGTGCACAGTACTGTATATCCAAGATTTTCTCTTATATCATGGGATCAATACTGTATCCCAACCTATTAATGGTTCTGCTGTCTTTATCATGCAGTATATTCATTATGTTGCATTTCATTGTCCGCTCTGTTGCCTTTGTTACAGTTACTTGGTCCACTTTATGATGACATAATGCTACTTGAGTCATAATATTTCCTTTATTTACATTTATACTTGCATTTAAGGTACTTTATGAGTCATGGTGACTCACCAGGGAAAGCAAAAGGACACTTCTTACCAACATCCACTCTGCTGCTCAAGTGTTGGATGTTTATCAAAATGATTCTAAATGGTGACTTTCTTTAAAGGACCACCGTGAATCATCCCTGACAGTTTTTTATGCCTTAAAACACAACTGGCAAAATTCTTACCTTTTTAACTCTGGTATTGATTCGACTGGAACTGTGAGTGCTTGCTGTATTAATGCAGATCAATTGTATTATCAACAACATTTACACATGTAATGACAGACTTCAGTGTTGTGGGATCACATTTTATGTCTGTGCTGTGCAGCGTGACAAGTCCTAAATATTCTGCTTTTCTAAAATATATCCATGATGGGTTTTCTTTAAAGTGCTGTAACTGCATTTTTATAGCTAAGGGGGCTTTGTTTGCCATAATTACATGAACATGAAGTGGTGGCAGCATTTATCTCCCACTTTACTATCTTTGGACCTTGAATTTGTCAATGTAGTATATTGACCATGAGAGATACTTAATCTTATTTGAAGCTGCCTTTCAGAATATAATTCAATATAAGCAGTCCATTCAAGGGATCCGTGGAACAGTGGTGGATTGTAATTATACTGGAACATTCTGTGATGAAAATGCAAACGAACCACCTGTAAACAGCATGTAAATGGTTGTGACAAAATATAAAATAAACCTGCTGTGCTTGTAATTAAGCATAACACTGCATTTTGCCTGCTAGACTTTAATTAGACACAAAATTGAGTGTATCTTCATAGTGTTCGTATGATGGAGTTTCTGCCATAATGTCTAATTTGATACACATTAGTTTTCTGCACCACCTGTGCTTGTGTGGGAGACCGGTTAAATTGTTTTTTGAATTAAGCACAAAATTATTGATGGCACATATGGAAGGATTTGTGAGGTGCAATTTCAAATTGCCCCCAGGGTGTTGCATTAGATGAAAAAGCTACAAGATGACGCATTTCCCCAGCGATGAACGACAATGAGACCTGCTGCATGGCCACGGATTAGGAGAATGGATTCTCAAAATTAGTAATGAAATGAAACTGTTGTAATTCAGCAGCCAGGGAAATTAATCAATAACTCTGCAGTAATAAACAGAACAACAAGGGTTAAATGAGAAAAGGCAGATGTTAGTTCCTCTGTTTTTCTATGTAGGTTGTGCAATGATAAACTTTGAGTTGCGTAGATAATAAAAGAAACCTTTACAAAGTGGTTAAGTGGATAAAATGCCACCAGCAGCAGATACATGGCAGATGTTCTTCTTCTCTGTACAGTGTGTCTGGAATGCAAATGCCAGTTTGATTGCTTTTCAATGGGGATTTTATTTTGAAAAATGCTTCATCTTGTCACGGTGCAGTGCTGTGTGAAAAACAGGATTGTGTTCAAACCTCTTGAAAGGGCCCTTATGCTGGAATATTTTAGCATATATAGTCTCAGCTTGTTTCACAGCTGAACAATATTCTGCTCAAACATATACAAGATGTTTTGTACAATATTTGTTTTATTTGTTGGCAATAATGACACTAATGCAGAAAGAACATTCTTCACAAATGGATATACATCACAATGATGCAAACACAAGCTCCATAGGGAATTTAATTTTACCGAAATGTATTCATTAATGGGCCCTGAATTTATTTTACTTTATTTACTTAGTGTTTTAGCTGTAGTATAGATATATCCAAGGGTTGGTGCAGCTGTTGAGACTGGCCAGCAGCATGATGATGGCAAACACTGGACCTGAGAGACAGAGAAAGAATGAAATATGTGAACAAACTTTCATGCAACAGCACAATGTGCATTCAAATTACTGAAAGAGTTACTACAAGTCTCCATATCCCGAGGGTTTAATGTTGAATTGCTGATTAACAAATTTAAAGCATGCCCACCATTGACTTTATGTATAATTTTTTGGTTTTCTGGTCAAAGAATGCTTTACAACTTCCTGAATTCCCCACAAACACACCGACCTTTAGTAGGAGCACTGCTGGGACTCCACGCAGACCACAACTGCACAACAAAGAACGGGCTCCAACACACTGTGTATGCCATGATGATCACAAAAGTCATCTTCACAGTCTTCAGCATGGCGTTGGACACCCCCTTCGTGCCTGTGCGCCCTGACTGGAGCGCCTTCCTCTTCATGTTGAAGTATATGGTCGTGCATATCTTCATTTGGCAATACAGCAAAATGACGGCAGGCAGGGCGAACACGGACAGGGTGATCCAGCTGATGTAGATCCTGCTCCCCCACGGCTCAACAAATGTCGCCCAGCAGTCGTACTGGTTCGCCTCCACCTCCTGGAGAGAGAAGATGAAGAGCTGCGGAGAGCTAAAGGCGAGAGAGATCAGCCACGCCGCGCCGATGGAGAGATACCTCCTAAAAGATCCCTTCAAGAAGGAGACCATCGGCATACAAACCGCGTGGTACCGGTCTATGGTCATGGCCACGATCATGTACGCGGACGCAAACATTCCAACCACCTGCAGGTATTTTACGCACCGGCACAGGAAATCTGTCCCTCGGAACCGGTGCGTAATTTCGATGGAAAACTGTGGTAAGACTTGGAAAAAAGCGACCACCAGATCTGCCAAGCATAAGTGGGAGAGGAACAGCTGGGTCCTTGTGTTTCTTTTTCTCTTCTTCCAAAGTATACCCAAGAAGAAAAGATTACCACATGTTGCAAAAACAAAAATCAATCCCAAAACTCCAGCTCGGATGTGCGCAAAACGCTCGTAAACCTCTCCATCTCCATCTGCTGTCTTTCCAGACTTGTTGGTGCTGCTGGTATCCATTTGGGCACGAAATCCTTTACTTTTCTTTATGTCCAGATATCAATTAATGTCTCTGTACATTACCTAAGCGTTTGGTTATTGCCATGTTGGCGCAGAGATATCAAGGCATTCACTTCCTTTTACGCACCAAATGGGAAAGTGCTGCAATTGTGACTGTGAGGAGAGAGAGGGAGTTCAGAGTGCCCAGTGGTGATTGAATGCCAGTGTAATGGCTTATGAGATAGATATACACAAATATAGACAAGATTTATATTATAAACCTCAAATGCACAAAGACATTTACCTCCTAAACATTCATGGCTCTTTATATACTACCAATATATCCATATCCTGTTGTAGATTACACTTAACCTTGACTTGGATGGATACGAATGCCCTATAAACATATTATATCCATATTAGACTACAGTACTTGCAGTAATTTTTATCAGTTTAATGTTTAAAGTATCTGTAAATGTCTGTAAGTGTCATAAATCTTTTAAAAAAAATCATATTTGTCCTACGAAGATTAGCTTTTGCAGGAGTCACTGAGTGAAGAACTGTAGAATTAACTGCAGGAAAAAACACTAAGTAGTAATGTCAGGGGTTGGCTTGACAGTAATTTCACTCAAAAGTCTGACATGTAGAGGCAGTGAAAGAAATGTAAGCGTGAGTAAGAATGGCAGTAGAATATTGCCCCACAGTGAATGCAGGAGTCCTACTGAGAGACACACAAAAGAAAATCATGCTGTTTTTGGAGTGTGTAGCCCATCAGATACAAAGAGAAGGCACTTTAGAATTAAGAGGAGTTCTTTTAGATTTCACCTGAAGAAAATATGAAGTCTTAGATTGTTCAGGTTGGAATGAGAAAACTCTCGCTGTAAAAATCACTCAATCGCGATTTTATGGAAAATAACTACAAAAATGTATCTCAAATGACAGTATTTTTTTTGGTAATGAAATATGTTGCTCTTTATGTGAAGCTTTTTTACCCATGCTATCAATTTCACATTTTTTCTAATACTAATACATAAATAACATTTATTTATATATTAGTTCCATATGTATGTGTACTTTCATGTTCAAACTATGCAATTCTGGACACAACCTAAGCAAAGTTTTTTCATTACGTCCAACATAATGCAATGACGGCCTTGCAGTAGCAGTGCAAAGTTTTGGATGGTGGTAAATGGCCTTAATGTCATAATTATTCACACCTGAGAAGATGTGGATAAAGCAAGAGTCTTGCATTGTTGCTGTTATTGCTGCTGGAGCTCACCGTGCTGTCGTGGCTGCTTTTATTTTTGCAGTTTGTCCCCTAAATACTTGATATTATTTTATTCAAACTCTTATTTTTGTCAACTCTGGTGTTGATCTCCACTTTATGTCGCTAAAAAGGCTATTTTAAGTTTTTCAGTTCCTCCTGGGGAGCTCTGGAGAATTATGTGTACTGCTTTGGAAATAAATAGTGGTGTGTACTTTATTTGTCTTTCAAAATAAGAGCGTTATTTATCAATCTTAAGCACATTTTATTGAAGGTGTTTGATTGTAATTAGCCCAATCTGTAAAAAAAAAAAATCAAACAAAAATTATAATGATAATAATAATGATAATAATATCAGTTTGATGACGGTATTTGATTGTTAAAAAATGAGGTAAAATCTGTGTTTCTCCCCAAAACATAAT
>OMNN01098684.1:43556-53589 GCA_900302755.1 Chromis chromis
GCCAGTGACATATGGGATTGCCATTTGCATGAGGGAGTGTGTTTGTTCTGGGACAATGTTTATTTGGGTGTCTAAGTCTCATCAACACCGATGTTAAAATCCAAGGTTTTCCAGCAGAACACCACATAGTACCAATATGATCAATGTTATTCACTTCACCTGTCAGTGGTCATAATGTTGTGGCTGATCGGTGTATATCTATCCTACCTAAGCTACTACTGACTCAGTAAATGTTCAGATCACTGTTACTTGGCTGCATAGTGTTGTGAGCAAAAGCGATCTTAGTTCTCTGTATAATGATTGCCAGATTGCCAGACTGATTAATAATGTGGTGTATGAGGTAGTGCATGCTAGCACTTGTCTCTGTATTGACACAGAGACACAGGAATAGGGGGAGAGATAAAATTATTAGGTTCAAGAAATGTTTATTGGGATGAGCCTATTATATTTATGTTACTTTGGCATGCAACGTCCAAGTAAATATTGTTCCAGACCAAACACACCCACCCTTCTGTGGCAATGGCACTCCCTGACAGGAACAGCCTCCCCCATCAGGACAATGTGCCCCAACATGCCCTAAAAAACTGAATGGCTCAAGGTGTGGAGGCGGACTCCAAACTTCCCCTATTCCAATCTGATTGAGCATCTATGGGATGTGTCCCTACAAAACTGATCCACAAAGGCCCCATCCTGCAACCCAAAGGGACCAATACCACATTTTTAGACATCACAAAACACCCCCAGAGGTCCAGACAGAGCTGTTTTGGTGGCACAAGTAGGACATACACAATGTTAGGCAAGTGGTTTTAATGTTGTGGCAAATTGGTGTAAGTAGGAGGTCAGTGTTTGGTAATTATGGGTTTAAACAATCTAAAGAGCATTAATGTGATTTACTTTGTGCTGCTATGGTCGTTTATATCACTTGTGTGTTCCTTTTGGGAGCTGTCTAAACAGTGTTGTATTAATGTGTTATTTTATGAAGCTTGATTATTAGGGCAGATATCTTTAGATAGTCTTTATGGGTAGCAATTATGCTCAGGGCTTAGCTTCATTTTGATAACCTACTTAAGCAAAATTAGCCTTGTCCCTCCTCTCCCCTGCCATTTTTCTAATGCAACAGCCCTGGTAGGCAGCCCTGTGCTATGTTTTAGTCAATAACTGATCCTAATCTCCAATTCCACTCTGCATACTTACCGACCTAATCCTTTTAAGAAGTTCGCTTTAAAGCAAATAGCCTAACAGGTCTTTGTCTAAAAAGCTTTTATTTCTGACACAGTTTATCACAGAGGCTAATATAAGTGCAGCTCCAAGTTCAGAAAAGTTGTTTGCTATTCGTGTGTTCACAAGACAAATATGATATGGATATATGTGTCTTAAATTCACATTTTTATTTTGCATTCACACCTCTGCGGAAAGTTTCCCATGGACTGAGGTGACAGCAGGGATGAAAAAAAATAGAGACTGAATAAGTTGTGTGTGTGTGTGTGTTGTTCTCCACATTCCTCTTGCAGCTGTATAGTGTTTTATCAACAGTTTGAGCTACCGTTGCCACCCACCGGTCTCACTCCTACTCTAGTTTTCAGCACCAGCAGCGGTATTTCTCAGGAGAATTCTGCCATTGCAGGGTTCAGAAAACACACATATAACCACATATAAACACTGCAGAGAGAGCTGCATTCACAGACTCAGTACAGAGGCACATTTTCAGATTTCTCCCTGAGTCGCAGGTATTTATCGTAAAAATCAAGTGTTATTATATCATAACCAATGATTTTCCTGCAGCTAGGTGCTCAAGTATAACTGCATTTTGCTTATGTACTGTGATTTAAGGCACACTGAGTATCATTCATTTAGTTGAGGTCATGGGGTGAGAGTTTGAGCTTCACGGCTGAAAATGATCAGTTTGATCTGATGTTTCAAGAATGCTAATTGTGTTCCACTGCATTAATTGCTTACGTCTTTGGCCTGACGACTTTATAACCAAGCTAAAAGTGGTATGTTGCATGCTGTACCCTGATCCCCATGCAGCTAAATTAACTGATTGACCTGACAGACATAGAACATAATATTAAGCATTTTTAAACTCGTTTAGTCAAAGTGAAATTGTTAAATTGATCAAAACGGTTATAAAAATTGATATTGTTTTGAATGCATTTCTCATGTTTTTATGGTATCCCTCAATTCTCACACTTCTGCATCAGTAGAGACGTGGAAATAACCTTTCACCTTGTTCTGTCGGGCAAGATGGTTTACCGCACTCTCCATCTCCATTAATCCCAGCCAGAAGCATTTCAGTGCTTGGAAAAGGTCCAGAACTGGGCTTGAGTAACGACTGAGAAAGAGCACCGAATCGATCCAGGCATCCATTGAGACCGATTGTCCTCTTTCTCTCATTGTTGGCAACTCTTTCATCAAACCGATAACATTTTATTATTTAGTGAAAAAGGATTCCACATGCATAAAGAAATGGCAAACAAGTGAAGTCAAGATTAGAACACTATCTTATTTAGGATGAATTTAGTGTAATGCATATATCAGACTCGTTATATAAGGTATTTCTGACTTGGTTTAGTTTCAGGGAGCTGCTGAAAACACAGCTTTTTTTTTCCTGCTTGTTTACTTGTGAATAAACAGGGCTGTTTGCCAACGTAGCACATCTCTAGCCCAAAGCTGTGTGGCTCTGGGACAACTTGTTCACTTATCCTCATTTGTCCCCAAAAGACTCCCAACAAATATATTAAAACTGCAGATTCAGTCCACGGATGCAAGGTTGTACAATAATTTAATTTTGTTTGCCTCAAGCGAAGCTAAATGTGTGTCTCTTTTCCTCTTTAGGATGGAGGACTTCTAATCAACAACCCCACAGCTCTGGCCATTCACGAGTGCAAGTGTCTGTGGCCAAACACACCTCTGCAGTGCGTGTTGTCTCTGGGCACCGGACGCCACGAGACAGCGGGCAAGAACAGCACAACCTACACGAGCTTAAAAACCAAACTCACCCACGTCATCAGCAGCGCTACAGATACCGAGGGTAAGATCGCACGAAATGTAGTTTTTAAGTGTTTGGCATCCTACACACACAGTTATTTATAAAATATAGGTTAGATTCGGGCAGTCGCAGGCAAAACTTGCAATTCGGGAGATGAAAAGGGAAAGAGTAAAGTTGCCAGACTTCCTAAAACAACTCCTCCGTGTTTATTGCAGAGGTGCACACCATGCTGGACGCCCTCCTGCCCCCGGACACCTACTTCCGCTTCAACCCCTACATGAGTGAGGACATCCCTCTGAATGAGAACCGTGTGGAGAGGCTGAACTTCATGAAGGGCGAGGGGGAGCGCTATCTGGAGCGCAACGAGGCCAAGCTGAAGAAGGCGGCTAGCGTGCTGGGTCAGGAGAAGAGCACCATCCAGAGACTGGCCGAGTGGGCCAAACTCAAGGGCGACATGTACGAGGGGCTCCCCTTCGTCTCCAAGCTGTAGTTGTAAGAAACACACAAGACAAGACAAACAAAAGAGTTTGTAAGGTAAGAAGACACACGGTGTAAAAAGACTCAAAAGACTAAATGATGGGGGGAGGGGAGCTCCAAACGGGGCACATTTTTAAACATCTTACGTTAGGGAAGTGTGATGCTGTTTACATGGTTTCATCATCATCTACCTAACACTAAAAGATGATTATACATTAATATGAAGACAATATTATAAATAATGGTGTGAAATAACACATACGATGTAATTTTTGTTGGACAGAATGTGTTTATGATGGAGACACATTGGAGAAAGAATTCAGCAGGTTTTTACACTTTGATCACTTGGCTGGTGAGAGAAAGAAAAACCATGGATTTTAAAGTGGCTAAAAGTGGAAGTTGATCAGTTTTGGAACGCACAAAGACGGAAATGTGAGGTTGACACATGTCCGTAGTTTAATAATTGTACAAAGAATGGGATAATGCCAACATGATAGTTTAACTGTGGTTATTTTATTTAAAGAAATGACTGTTTTCAGTAACTTGAATACATTAAGATGTAATTAATACATGATTGCACACTGATCGCAAAAAAAACGTTACTGCCTATTTGTAACACTGTACAGAAGAAAAAGACTTCAAGCACTTTGTAAAATGGAATTCTTAGCCTTTCTGGTGGGAAAAAGTGTAAATAATATTTAAAGTGATTTGAATAATTTTCAGTGCTCTTGCTAGAATTTAAGAATATACTAAAGATTCACAAACAGTCACTTTGAAGTCTGATACTTAAAATAAAGTATTAGAATGTGATTACTGTAATCCTCATAGTCCAGAGCATGTCTGTTCTACTTAGACTAATAAATTGTGGCCCATTAGTTAATTTAAAACTTTTAAACTCGGTCAAGCCTGAATTCCTCGATTCTGCCAATTGTTGTTGTACACTTTCTAAATTGAAGACACTTTTTACATTGTGAGATCCTAATTGCCTTGATTCCTCCCATCTCCATTGCTAGTAAAATTAAAAAAAAGAAAGATATAAAATGTCATGAAATAATAAAACTTGGTTGTTAAAACCAATTTTTTCGACCTTTTGCCTCTTTGACGTTTTCGTGGGACGGTAATAGATGCATCAGGAATGTTTGTCATATTAATTGTTTTTAGTCGTGTTTATCTGCTTTTAAATTCTGCCAATTAACACAAGCTCAAACACAAATCACAAAGAAGACACACAATAGAGATGTCACTAAAGAATGCCAAATGTCCTCCTATGATGAATTACTTTTTATCCTATTCGCACACTGATTTTCTGCTTTGTTGTTTTGATCCCACTGAAATTCCAGAGCATCATTCCTCTCAGTCACACTGTTGTTACCCCAATCAACAGGAACAATATGCCACAAAGAGCCATACCTACGACCCTCCACAGCAGTGGCACATGTCAAAGAATAATACGTCAAGTATTTCATTTGACTGATGCCTCACTCCTGCTTTCAAACTGTCAAAGTTGTAACTGGTTTGACTCACAGATTGATGGGCTGTTTTTTTCCAGTCCCAGCTTGAGCTTCACCGCGGCTTCAGCCAGACGTCGAGGTCTGATTTATGGTTGCGTCGCCTACACTTGGCCTTGCTGTCGAAGGCTCTTTTCATTGGGTAAACACTGATACTGCAATGACAGATCCTACAGGAGTGTTGACATTGAAAAGCTTGGCAGGAGGCCTGAAAATGAGTTTCTGAGGCAACAAAGTGTACTAAAGGCCATGGTTGAGGCTGTTGGGATGTTGGAATAAAATATATATTACATGTTAGATATATCTGCGATAGACTGGCGACCTGTCCAGGGTGTCCCCCGCCTCCGCCCGAGTCAGCTGGAATAGGCTCCAGCCCCACCCCCACCACCACCCCGCGACCCTACAGAGGATTAAGCGGGATGGATGGATGGATGTTAGAAATATGGGATTTCTGATTTTCTCCATAAAAAGAACAAAAAAAATACGGAAGGTCTTAGATCTGTCGAATTCCCCAAAATGTCATGACATACTGCTTTACACTCTAAATCCCAAGTTGTCACATTTTTAGTCATTGTGGGATAATTTTTCTCTTCAATATAAAGTCCTGCACCTCGATGGAAACAACACAACCATGACTAGAAGTATAGAAGAATAGACAACTAAAAAGTTAAAATGTCATGAGTCATAGATCTAGTGATATTTTACAATTGACATTTTTGATTTATCTCTACACTTGTATCTACACAGCCTGCAGTTCATCCCAGTTCGGTCCAAAACTCCCTGAATTTTTTTTGCAAAACTGTTGGCCACAGCTGTGTTAGTCATGGCTTTTAGGTGCGCTGGCAAGTTTTTATTAGAATCCGGTTAGAGCAGACTATGTATTTAAATTTTTTTATAGAAAGGTATAATAACATGAAATATCATGATTTTAAGCTTAAAATTCTGTTACATTTTCTGATGGAAGAGCACCTCACAGATAAGTAGCTAAAGGACTATGGGAACTTTGAAAATCTCACTATTCTGGTTTTTCAGTGAATTTTGGTGATTTGCCGATAGGTTTTGGGGTTCTGAGGACTAAGATACAAAAGTTAATTGACTTTAAGAATTTAGAAATTTAGAGACTACATGATAAAAAAATAAAAACCCACTAATTTCAACTTATTGGAACATACTATTCCCTAAATTTGCAAGTCACCCAGATCACAAAAAGTACATATTTGCATACATTTCAGTAAAACCAGAGCTGGCCCTACCCAATGTGGCAACCTAGGTGAGATTTTATATGGCGCCCCCCTCCATCTGCGATTTACATACGCTTACAAAAGAAATTGAATAGCGTTGTTTTGTAGTAATATTAATTGGGCATTGCTTTACATTTGTTGATTTACATCAGTGTGAGCTTTTCTATTTTAAGAGTTAATAGTAATAACTAGTTTTAATATAATTATATTGAAGGTGAATATTTTCCAGATTTTATGGCGCCCCCTGGAGGCCACGCCGCCCTTAGCATTTGCCTATATTGTCTAATGGGCCAGCCGTCTCTGAGTAAAACTTTGAGCTTATTACTGGTTTGAAATATACATGTTTCTGGAAATAGAAACCTCAAAGTGAAGGTACATAAAACTGGATATCAGATTAAGTGGGAAGATGTTTCTGTCTTTTCAGTAAACTGTCTCTTTAAGCTCATTCTCCAGTCATTAATTAACCCCCTAAAACTAATCTCTGTGTATTTAAAGTTACATATTTAGAACTTTTTTCCATGAAAATAATCCCTTCCTGCCTTAAAATGGCTCGGATGTAACCATTACTTGCACAGATCCATGACTCAGCTTTGTTAAATCTACTTGGGTTCACACAACAATCTTTAATTTCATGCCGAAAGTGTTGCAATCTGTTCCTCAAGCTCGTTGGCAGAGAGTGCTGATCAGGTCAAGCTACATTTCCATCATAATAGCCTGGTTTAGTTAAATGACTTTAAAAATATTGCTGGAAAAGACCCTTTTAAATTTGTGTTTTATTCCCTCATTTTTGACTTTTGCAAGGCTCAATTCTCAGGTGAGATGTAAAACTTTACTACACGCATCTGAGGATCTAAAAGCTTAGAATGCAAAGGTTTAATCGCCTGCCACCAAACAGAGCACAGAATATTATTTATGCCTCCTGTCTGACTGTGTGGAGACCCGGCGTCTTTGACAAGCGCAGTCGAGACAGACAAATGAGGTGAACATGAGATTAACACTCTCTGGCGATGTTCATCCTGTTGGCAGTTTCCCTAAGCGTGAAAGGCCAAAGTGCCAAGGTAGAGCGAGGTCTGCCAGCCAGTGTTTACATGACCAAGAATATATATATATATCTACTTCATACCACTGCACTATTAGTTGCTTGTTGTGGCAGGAGCTGTCCGTCCCTCCTCCTCCTCCTCCTCTTCCTCAAGCAGAATTGGATTGTGTGGTCTTATGGTGTTCCCTAGCAACTGTTATAGCTCCCCTTCTCATTTACAATCTTCTCAATGTATGTGCGCCCACGTTTGCCTAAAATTGGCCCTGATCTGGCAGAAACACGTTACACAATCGACCTGTTTTTATTTGGCTGCTTTAAGAAGGTTTTTTGTCAGTTGAAATTGCAATACACAGGAAAGTGATCGCATTTAACGCTGCTCAAAACCCGGATCTAAGGTTCTTTCAAGCTCATGTGTTTATCAGCCTAACGTCTGCCAGGATGTGCCATCTTCTTATACAAACAACAGTGCGGCATGTGAGACGATGTTATTGCAAGTTGTCTCACCTTGTTTTATCGTGGCTTTACTTTGTTTTCAAATGCACGGTGTCATTGTAGTCTCACTCAGTAAGTTGTGAACAAAGGTTTATCTACACTTGTCAAGACCATGTATATCATGACAGCCTTTAGTTTCCAATGACTCATAAAACGCTGAATTTTCTATGAAAGCATCATAGAAACACATGTCACAAAACACAATCATGCATTTTGGTTCTTTCATAGATTTATTGAAGGTCTTCTGGAAATATGACTAAATCTGCTGGGTTCTAATTTTTGGTCCTTTGGCCATTTTTACCTCAACTAGGTACTTTTGATTGGATCTTTGACTGCTCTTGACAGAACTGGTGCAGTCCATAGGTTCTTGATGGGGTTTAAGTCAGAACTTTGGGGAGACCAGTTATAAAACCTTATTTCTAGCCTGATTTAGCCATTTCTTTACCACTTTTCATGTGCGTTTTGGTGTCTTGTTGGAACACCCAACTGCATCCAAGATTTTGTCATATTTCCAGTAGACCTGTAATAAATCTATAAAAGTACCAAAATGCTTGATTGTGTTTTTGTGTCAAAGATGCATGGGTTTCAATGATTCCATCATTCAGTCACTGGAAACTCAAGACTGCCATGATATAGATGGTCTTTACAAGTGTACGTAAGCTTTTGTTCACAACTGTAGCTTCACACACAGACAGGTGACAAATAAAAGGACAAACCAACATGAAGTGAAGCATAGTAAGGCGTTGGGCCATCATTTGCCTTGGTATTGATTCTCCAAGTCTCCAAAACTTTACAGGAGGGATGAAACACCATTCTTCCAAACGACATTCCCTCATTTGGTGTTTAAAGGAAGGTGGAGGAGAGTGCTGTCTAACACAAGTCCAGCACTTTAATATATTGTGCTCGTGCTCAGGCTCCTGCTCCACTATTGTGTTTGCATGTTTTTATGTTATTTGTTTTCTAGCGATCTCTATTTATTTATTTTTTTAAATATTTTTTTTAACCTACTCTTGATTGTTGTCTTTTCTGTGATACTGATACAAGTTCTTTTTTTTGTGTACGTATGTGCACAGAGAAATGACAAATATAGAAATCTTGACATTTTGAATCTTGAAAAGTTGAAATCTCCCATAGGAGTTCAGTCGGGTTGAGATCTGTTGATTGCAAACCATTTAGTCAACCCTAATGCCCTTTGGATGGAAGAGCCCACTTCTCAAGATACAAATATTTCATCGCAGTATATTTTATTGTATTGATTTGCAGTGATGGTTTCCTCTAGTTGACCCAAACCAAGCCAGCTAAATTCCCCCCTACAGCGTACAAAAGCCACTAGATCCCCTTTACTGTAGGGTTTAGGTTTTTCCTTTAATTTGTCACCTGTCTGTATATTCATTATTACATAACAAGCCCTAAACATGTGATCGCAATGTATGAGTTTACAGCAGCTCCAGATCTGCAAGCGAGCCAACAAATGAGTCCCTCTGGGGTTCCATGTGAAGCCCACAAATAAGGAAGATGGATCGGATTCATGCATCCCACGTGGCACCACAGAGGACAAAATCCCTTTCCCACTGCACCTTCCTCCTGACGATTCCTTTCGTCTCCTCACCTGGGTCATGTCAGGATAAATGGTGTGAAGAAGCCCATCAGTGGGAGGAAGAAACCCAGCTGCTTCACATCACTGTAGCTCTCTGACCAAGTTAGGAAAGCTGCTGTGTAAACAATAACAGTGTGGAAGCACGTGTCTGATGAGTGTCAAAGAGACTTTGTCTTGCTATGATATATCCTGAACTGTATAAACGGGTTTTAAAGTACACAGTGAAGCTCTGGAGTAGATCCTTACTTAGAGTGTAAAGTGATACTGAAAAATGACTCTAGCACAAATCTAATCCATTTTCTTTTCATACAATATGATAGGATAAAGAGATCTGGCTCTTTTTCAGAAGTGAAAATGAATATATGTTGGTATTTCACACTTGACTTTGGTATTTCTGTTATGTTGCGCTGTAAAAAAAAAAAAAAAAGAAAAAGAAAGAAAAAACCTGTCCGCCATCACGTCTCTTCATTGAGCAGAAGCAGTTGACACAGTGGTGTGGCTCTCCACAGATCTCTGCCAGTCGGTTAGTGAAGAGACACACCTGCACACACAAACACATCCTATTTACCCTGCTTGGATGTCAGAATACGCTGCCTGCACCCAACGACTATAATCTTCTGGATCAACACTCTGAAAAGATCATCTTAGTCACACCTATGAAAAGCAAGAATGCATTGAAATCAGTGAGCT
>OMNN01098684.1:53609-64992 GCA_900302755.1 Chromis chromis
GTGAGCTGTGGGTGCATGTACTGACACACCAGCTTTTTTTTTTTTTTTAGCTCAAGTTAAGTCACGTTTTGTGAGGAGCTTTACTACTGAAACACCTTCCCTCGGGGTTTATCACCGTTAAAGGAGCATTACTCAGTGCTGAATGCCCCTCGGCCTGGATGAGTGTTACTAAATGCACATATCATGTGGAGGAACTGTACATGTTCACCTCTTTCATGCTGCTCACATGCGTCATGGGGAGCTATGCATGAGTAAGTACAAGCCGAGCTCGTTGGTTTGATTCTTTACATCATTAAAAAGATGAGCGTGTAATTATTTGAGTATGTGAGAGATACAGGCAGAACTTTACGGATACTGATGGCGACTGTTGATGATGTGTGGAGGACATGCTTGGACGTCTGTCTGTGACTGAGTGACGCAGGATGGGTGAGGGGGGGTTGGCTGTCATGTGAGATGAAGGTCCTGCGGTTCATAACGTGATGTGGGTTGGTAATGATAAGGTGATGTGCGGTGGAGTGTTTGACACCAGCTCTGCATTGACCACCTGTCTGTTGAGAGAAACACCTGTCACACAACATTTGCTGATGATTACCACAGACGAACACTCAGAAAAATTGTGTTTTGAACATTTTAACTGTATTTGTTTTTGTTAACAATTTCCTGTTTTCCCTGTTTGGTTGAACTACAGCAGCGGTAGCCAACTCTGGTCCTCGAGGGCCACTATCCAGCATGTTTTAGATGTTTCCCTCTCAACACACGTGATTCAAATGATCAGCTCATCATCAAGCTCTGCAGAAGCCTAATAACGATCCTGATCATTTGAAGAGGGAAACATCTAAAAACATCTAAAACATGCAGGATAGGGGCTCTTGAGGACCGGAGTTGGCTACCCCTGAACTACAGGTAATAAAATCACTGAATTTATCTTTTTTAATTTACTTGTTAACCATTAAAAAGGCCAAATAAATAAGCCAAAACCTTAAATAATGTCCACCATTAATTTCTGTTTTACAATAGATTTTTCTCAGGTTTTTACAGGTATTACGGTAACTTTTCTACCTTTTCTGTACTACAGTTGTTTTATCTGTTAAATCACTTTTTTTTCAATTTTTAAAACAAATTCTTACATATTTAAAGGTATTTTTCTGTTTTTCTTTCCGTGATAATCTGTACAATCTATTATATGTCTGTCATTTAAAAGTGTGCACTGTATGGATGTTTTTATTTATTTATTTTAGAACAATCATTTCCTTAGTAGGGATGACCTCCAACTGTTAACAGCTACATACTGTATTAGGTACATACAATAACTCTTCTTACACTTTATTGTAACATATTTTTCTGGCACCCTCGTTACCAGATTTTAATAGTTTTTAACAGGGCAGGCTGCAGGTTTCTTCATATTATTACTACACTCTATAGGGAGCCTGTATTCGATAACCATTAGATGATAGCAGGTCTGCTCTGCAGGGTTTCTGTTTATCTCTCACGTCTTTGTGCAGGTTTCTCTGCTGCCGCTCATTTTAAGGGGTCGCTGCAGCTGCGACTGTTTTCGTTCCGCACCGGACTGGGAGCGACTCAAAGATATGTGGGAAACAAAGAGGACTCACTCTGATGTGTTTTGTTTTGCGGTTCTTGGTGTTTGTGATAGACGGCGAGTTAGCTGATTCCAAGCCAGTTAGCAGTGACTCTCTGACTGCATCCCTCTTCATTAAGCACCAAGATGTCTTTTTGTCGTCTTGCTATTCTCTACTTTTAAATATTGTCGAGATACAGGTTAGTTTGGATTATCTGACTTTATATATGTACAACTTATGCACAAGATGACAGCGACCATCTAGGGGGAATTGTGATATTTTTACAGTTTCAATATATTTTATTGCATGTCTTGAATTATCATAAGACTTTTCCTTTGAACCACTGTGACATAATTCCGACTAAATGATCAGTGTTAAAGGCATGTTGTGTAGACTGCGTAAAGAAACCAAGTAGTCCAGTGATAAGATCAGATAAAACTTTATTAAGCCAAAGGAAATTCTTGTGCCAGATATAGCTCAGAATAACAATTACATAGCATGAAAAAAAAAAAGAAAAAAGGCTGTACCCAGTAGAAAAGCAGTGAGATATAAGTACGACACATTACTGAAAATAAAAGTAAGGAGGTTAAACTAAGAATAGAAAAAAACAAACATTAAATGATACTGGCAATAATTCTGAGACAGTAAAGTTTTACATATGATAATGAAATATTGCACATGAAAAATTGACATGTTGCACATAAAAATGCAATATTACACATGCATATTGAAATAAAGTAATATTGTATGTGCTGATTTATTTATTTAATGTGTTTTTATATAAATGTGGTCTATCTTTGCAGAGTGTTGATTATGCGCTGCTACTATATAGCACAGTCCTTTATGTGGGTCTTCTTTGGATCATTCCATTTTAGTTATTAAATGCATAAATATTGCACATAAAAATGAAATCTTACACATGACAATAAAACTGATATTGCACAAACTATTGAGAAAATATTGCAAATGATTGTTTTTTAATGTGTTTGCATGCATATGGAAGTGTTGATATTATGGATGCAGTCCTGGATGTGGGTCCTCTTAAGATCATTTTATTTACTTATTATATGCATATAGACTAAGTCTAGTTGCTGCTGGGATCTTTTTCCATCAATAAGGAGTCTTTAAGGGGACTAAAGCAGCCATGCTTGCTCTTATAGCTGCGTAAAAGTGGGCCAGGCTTTCCGGGGAGGAGTGCGTCATCTCGCCTGAAGCTTAAAGGATCTCTGCGGCTGCTGGTTTTGACAGCGGAGGGGAGCTGGTGAGGAGAAGCGGAGGATCCGTGCGGACCACAGCTTGCTGTTGCAGCGGCTGAAAGGGGGGACAGACACACCAGCCGGACACGGTCCCTCTAACACACACACACACACACCTCCTCATCATCATCATTTACCAGCAGCATCCACACTGACGGAGGAGGAAGAAGCAGCCGGTTTGCAGCAATCGGTGAGTCTGATCATGCTTTAAAAAATATATATATATTCTCCTTATTTTATGGATCTTGCATTTCCTCCCTCACATGTCGCTCTGAGAATAATGCTGCAGTGTCTGTCAGATATTCAGCTCATTCGCTCAGTGATGCTGGTTTGTCTTTGGAGGACCAGGTGCAAATAATATCGCAATATGGAGGCGCCTGATTCCGATTGTCGTGGGGTTTTTTTCTTTTTCTTTTTGTGCAGAGCATCAAAGGCAGACCGTTGCAGTCTGTGCGCTGCATCCCGAGGAGGAAGCATCAAAGCGGCGTGTGTGTGTGTGTGTGGATGTTGTGTTGGATGCATTTGTTCTGCTGCTGCAGCAGAGGGTTTTGCTGCCGGCCGGTGCGGGCAGGAAGGTTTTCTCCAGCTAAAGGCCCGCAGCGCTGAGCCGATTATTTGATGTCTGCTGGAGATGCTGCCAGCTGTAGCTCTGCTCCTCCGGGTCTCATTTCAAGTGTTTTCACTTAAAGGGAGGAGGAAAGCAAAGCGAAGGAAGGCCTTGTTTTCACATGTGAAGGCAGCAGAAGGCCCTCTCTCCATCACCAGCCCGTTCTGATCATTGATTGTTCCTTAAAATATGGAAATTATTGGTGCTTTTTGTTTGATTCTGAGCAGCTGAGGAGGAGGTGTCCTTTAGCATGAGTTGGAAAGCAAAGGCATAGATTGACAAACATGACAAGACAGTATTTTAAGATTTAATTAGCAGCTGAAGTGAACATCATCATTTGGGTAAAAAAAACACATTTGTAGGAACTATGAGCCTAATTATTCACATTTGCAGAGCTGAAATGATTAATTTAACTAAATGATCAATCAGTCAAATAACAAAAAAACTAGCAGACAGCAAAATTGATGCATTGGTTATTCATTTTTTCAACGTTAAAGGGCAAAAAGCATGACATCTGTCTTCACTTTTGCTTGAAAATTGTCAGAAATTATCAGTGAAGATGAAAAAGATAATCCACTCAAGTCAAGATACAGTTTTGAGTAAGCTGTCTATCTAGATATAAATGTGCCAGAGGAAGTAAAAAAAACAAACAGTTTTATATGAAGCAATGGTTGAATATGGACAAGAACCCGAACAATACAGGATTTCTTTAGGGCGGATATCAGTTTTTGGAAGTAAGAAATTCTGATTTTCATGCATCAGTCGATATTGTTTCTTTATTTGTTTTTAGCTATATTGAAAAGGGAAAATGACGGAGTCAGTGTTTCAATTTCCAGCAGTATATTTCACAACTACTTTGCAACTTACCATGACGACACCGCTTGACTCCGCACCACTGTCGGCTCTGCTACATGTGCTGCAGAGAGTGCTTAGAGTGTTGTAAACAATGAAGTCGAGGCAAACTATGTGATGACACCGTTTCTAAATTACCCCAAGCATCTTTTTCTGGTTTAGAGAGGACCTCTTCGGGTGTCCTATGGGGTCTGGCACCAGGACATTGGCAGTGGATCCTTTGGGTACTCTGGCTTGTGCAGTGGGGCCTCTGTCAATCCAACTTGTTCCACTGCATCCTGTTGATGCTTGATCAGAATGGGCTCTAGGAAGTTTGGAGGTCAAATCAACATCTTGAGCCATTGTCATGTTCCTCAAGATGTTCCTGATTGTTTGATGTTTTTGCCATGTGGTGGGGTGCATTTTCCTGCGGGGGTAGGCCAGTGTCATTTGGGATTGCCATTTGCATGAGGGAGTGTGCTTGTTCTGGGACAATGTTTATTTGGGTGTCTAAGTCTCCTCAACATCGATGGCAACATCCAAGGTTTTCCAGCAGAACACCACATAGTACCAATATGATCAATGTTATCCACTTCACCGGTCAGTGGTCATAATGTTGTGGCTGATCTATATATACTACTTTAATGAATAGACAAAACAAAATGTACAGAATGTCAGAGATTCTGTTGTTTCAGTCTTGTATAAAAGTGTGTGCTCCTCTTCTACATCCACCTCATTTAAACTGAGCTACAAACGCACCACACAATGTTCTGTTAATGAAACCACACTGGGAGAAGCTATTGAAGGGGCTGAGCTGTGATTTTGATTACAGTCTGCAGGGAGCATTTTGCCGCTAACGTTTAGAAGCAGCTCCTCATCAATGCTGCTGCTGCACAGCCTCAATATGAACGCAGGCTTTTGGCAATCAGGACCTACATCTGTGAATTGGTGGTGATGATGCCAAAGAAAAACAGCTGCTGTTGTCTGTTACTGGTGGTTACGACACCTGGAAGCAGTGGTGGAATGTAACTAAGTACATTTACTGAATTACTACCCTTAAGGACCATTTTTAAGGTGCTTTACTTGAGTATTTTCATTTTATGCTGAGAGCTTAGGGTGAGTTCATATTCTGTGATCATAAAACTGTACACACACAGTCAGGTCTGATATTTTCACTAAAATTACTTGTAAATGTAAATATATTACAGGCATTCTGTGTTTATCAGTATTGCAATAAAATCCTGCAGGTGGCTGTGGAATTTTATTTTATTTTTTTTACCAACACCAAGGAACATTTCTATAAATGCAGTCAATAAGAAATAATAAGAAAGAATCGAAATAATTAGAAAATGTTTTTTCAATTTTTTTAAGGTTTTAGAATCTGGAGGTATTTTCTCAAGGCAGTGCTGTGAGAAGTATTCAGATCCTTTTACTTAGGTAAAAGTATCAATACAGCAATGTACAAATACTCTCTCTCTCTCTGTATACACACTATAATAAGTAAAAATCCTGCATGAAATATCCCACTTAAGTTAAAGTATATAAGTATTAGGAGCAAATGTAGTTACATAATTCATTTAATCCCTTTAAATGATATATTAATGAGCGTTCCATATGTGGCTCTGTTTTATGATCCCTTGTTGTTTCCCTTCTCTTTTCTCATATGATTGTTGTAAATATTATTTGTTTTGTGATCTGTTTTTTTTATGCTTTCTGGCTGTTGATATTGATTGGTACTGATAATGTGCAGAATCTTCCATATGTAGATATTCAGATATTGCACAGATTTCTCTGAATGTGGAAAATAATTTGCAGATGTTATCCATAATAATAATTATCTAACCTTTACTGATCCCCTTGGGGAAATTCCATCTCTGCATTCGACCCATCCTATTCAAAGTTAACCTTAACTATACATACTAGGAGCAGTGGGCTGCCGTGGTGCAGCGCCCAGGGAGCAGTCAGGGGTTAAGGGCCTTGCTCAAGGGCCCAACAGTGGTGGTGACTGGGACAAGCGGTCGCTCTCACTTACCCCCTAACCTCTTGCCAGTACGGGGGCTTGAACCGACGACCCACCAGTTACAAGTT
Organism: Chromis chromis; assembly: GCA_900302755.1. Classification (NCBI taxonomy): domain Eukaryota; kingdom Metazoa; phylum Chordata; class Actinopteri; family Pomacentridae; genus Chromis; species Chromis chromis. Next base: position 59,969 of record OMNN01098684.1, read on the forward strand.
CGCTTCACAACCCACTAGGCCACCACTGCCCCAAACACAGAGGGATCCCAGACTGGGACACGAACCAGGGACCTTCAACGTGCGAGGACAAGACGTAAACCACCAAGCCACCATGCAAGTTGCTAATTCCATATGTAGAAAAACACTGATATTGCACAGACTCTTCAATGAGTAGAAAATACTATAATATCAACTGTAGGTAAAAAGAGGGAAGCATGTGTGATTACTGGTGTGTGTAGCTGCAGTGTTTGTCCTGGTGGGGCAGCAGATTATCAGAAATGAAGAATCCACAGTGACCTGCATGTAATTCACCAAACATCCACATGGGGGCAGCAGCACTTAAGAAAACATCAGGCTCTAATGATCCGTTTTCATTCTTATTTCATGCAGCTCGTTTACTATCAGCACACCAGGGAAATAATCTAAGCAACAATAAGGCCACATATTATAGATATTTCTTAGAGTTCAATCAGTAAAACCTATTTAACCTTTTAATGGCAGCTTGTCTGGAATCTCATCACAGCTTGATCTGATCAGCCATGGAACTGCTCGTTTTTATCACAGAACCTCGAAGCCAAGAAGATCCAATAATGCAAATAAACAGGATAAATACTTTTCTTTTCTTTCTTTTTTTTTTTTAAAGTGGAGCTCCGTGGAAATAAGATGGTTTTGTTATCAGGCTTAAATGTAAAGCTGGTTTGTGCAGAAGACCTGCGCAGATTTTGAACCATAATATAGAAAAGATTGCTGGATTTCTCCATGTGAGGATCGATACGTTTTAATTTGTGATGCTTTAGATAATCACTTTTAAACAATTTATTAAAACTAACATGTTGTGCAAAAGATTAAACTCATTTCAAAAGCTGCAGGTGCTTTAATTCTTTTTCCAAAAAGCGAGCAAAATTATTGGAAATGCCCCAAAATATATAAATATATATATCGGAGCAATGCAATATTTTAAATGTGAACTAAAATCAACTGTTTCAGTCAAACATTATAATGAAATCAAATAAAAAGCGATTTTAAACTTGGTACCTGTCAGATTCCGCTTTAGCCTGTTGTAAATCAAATCCACAATAATTACAAGCAAATCTATTTATTCTAATTCTGAAGCAGCTATTTTTAGTAAAAAGATAAAATGCAAAGATTGCGTTGGGAATGAACACAAGATTTAAAATGCGTTTGCGCCTGATGCTGGAATAAAATTGTTTATTTGTTGCATTCCTCCGCGTTTTTTCGCCGAATTGAAGAATTACATGAAGAGTTTACAATAAAAACGCTGCTTAAACACTCGATTGGAGTTTTATGTATCCAGAAATAATTGGTCATAAAACGTGTTTATCTTAGAGCAGGACTTTGCATCTAATACAGACTATTGAAACTATAAATAGTTGCGTAATTGTACAATTAAGTTGTGCCAAAAATGCATCTGTGTCTGTGTCGCTGGAAAAATGTTCTCATTCCTTTTATTCTATTAAACCTACCCGATTCTCCAGAAGACAAACTGCACATTTGTGTTCATCCCCTCCTCTCACTTTAAAATCACCTGAGGCCATGAAGAGAAACGTGTCCTCCTGTTGATTTTACACTTGATAAGTTTGGTGGCAAATTTACAAAAAAGCACAAAGCAAATGGGATCCTCAAGTTATTAAAGTATTTTTAAAAATACGCGCACACTCTTAGAAAAATAAAAAAGCAAAATAATGATTGAAAAAATCTATTTTTGTTTCATATTTAATTAATTTCATTCTCATATGTTGCAGTGTAGGCCTCCACCTTGTCAACCTACAGCACAGGCTTTCACTGCTCCAAATAACCATCATGTGTTTTACTATAAAATGTCAAAGAATGTGGCATTAAAAACTCAATCAAGGTCCTTCATGTAGACTTCATCTACTGAGACTTTTTAAAAGAAGTTTAGAAACTGACACCAGAGCATCTTATATTAATATAGCTCACATTTTTCAGAATGTGGTGATTTAATTAACAACTATGGATCAGTTATTTATCAATCTAGTCTGGAACTTAATGTTTTCGGCATCTCTGGGGCATCAGTGTCACCTACAGGACAGAAATAAGACAGTAATCCTATCATATATAACAGCAGAGTGAGTGTATTTTGTGCTCTACAGTCACTAGTTACCACCAAGCATTCACATACACCAGCGTAGTTATTCAAACAACTAAAACCTTACAGCATTTTCACTTCTAACAACCAAGGATGGGCTCGTAATTAGAAAAAGACCTTTAAAAATACTTCCAGACCAGAATATTTCAGTAAAACCTTGTTACTGTCACACCTTGATGAGCCATGACTGTTACGGTGCATGTGTTGGTCTGTTAGCTTGGCATTTGGGTGGAATTTGTTTTATATGGTCAGTGTAATTATTAGCCCTGTGTGTTTACTATATGTGGACCAAAAGAAGAAGAAGAATCCTAGAGCATGCCTCCTCATGTGAGCAGTAATAAGTAGGAGGTGAGCATGCTCAAGATTCACACACATCCAGGCAGAAAAGTGCAGGTTAATGCTTTAAAAAAGACAAGTTTTTCCTTCAGAAGCTGCCAGCTGAAGATGCACAAGAGGCTGATGGCTGCTCTAAACTGTTGCTTCCTGCTGAAACTAGTCGTGCACTGCAGGAGAGTCCAGTGAGTAACTGAAAATGCATCCCTCTTCCCTACAAAATTAGGAAATTAGAGAGAAAGCTCTTGGAATTGAGATGCAGAATGGTGCTGAAGCTGTGAAGAAAATTGCAAAAAGAAGTAACAATAAAATGATATCGGTCAATAGCTTTAGTGTCTCTGTCATTGAAGCAAGTGGTGCCACATTTTGCATCCAAGCAAAATCACAAATCCTGGCTCCAGTTCTCAAAGTTTATTCTCAGCTCAGTTGGCTGAACTTTCCTGTAGCACAAGAAAAAACGTATGTAAATTCTCTGTAGCATATCTGAGAAGTCCTCTGACCCCAGAAGCTGATGGAGAGCTGGTGGTCCTTTTTCACAGAGCACCAGTTGAATCCATGCAAGCTGCTTTCTGCTGCAGAGAAAGAGCAGCTTGTGCTGTCAGATAATTTATAGGATCTTCACTCTGACCTGCTCACACCAGCTCATGCAAAGGCCTGTAAGTCCAACTGTAAGTACATTCACAAAAAGTATTTTAATCCACCAAAAAACTCCAAACTCCTCAGAATACTTGCTACATTCCTGAAATAACTCGACGTCCCCCCTCTTTCATTTATTATACACCACCACGTCTCATTAAGCTCCTATTCAAATCAGAGGATCCCCATTTGAATATTGGCGCGACGTGGGGGCGAAAGGGTGCCAGGTCTGAGTCCGTTAATCCGTGGGCACAAACACACACACGCTGAATCCTTGTGGTCATCAAAAAGCACTACAGCTCATATTTACAGTACAAACAGGTGAGGCGTTGCGCACGGCGGTTGTCTTTTTACGCGGCTCGTCACCGTGCGTAAAAGCTGTTTTTTTTGCCGCCGCGCACGCCGCCTCCTCTGCTCAGTGAAGCGCTATACGGCGTCTGGGGCTGGCAGCAGTAAAACAATGGAGGGATGGTGAGGCTGGTTTACTGCTGTCGGAAGGTCTGAGACAGACTGTGACCCAGCAGCCAAAAGACTGTCTGCTTCTCACGGCCTGCGCAGCGCCGCACAAGAAGGAAGAGGGCAAAAGGCGATTCGTTTTTCCACCCAGTATTCAGAGGAATCAGATAAAGTTGGAAAACACTGGCTGCTACTATCTATAAAAACGGTTCTATGCAGACATAGATTGAATTCAGGGGCCGTTATCATGCCAATACAGCTCATCTTAGCAATAAAGTTTGACCTGCGTTACATTTCTGGCTGGATGTTGGCACACCAGGCCTGATCTTACAATTTATCTTATGGTGTTGGCTTTAAAACGACTGCTCATTCATGAATCTGTTAACAAAACTATATTCATATCTGTATCAGTTTGTAAGAGGATTTACAACTATAAACAGAATTTACTCAATGCTGTATGAAAAACAGCTTTGAGGTGACCGTCTTCGTTCCTTTTACACTGTGCGCAATGTTAAAGGCCAATAATGTGGGATATTGTGGGTTTATTCCACTACAGCGGGCCTACATAGGCTATACTTTTATTTTGTACTACAAAACAGATACCGCACAAATCAAATATGATGCGTTCCTACAAGCTAAACCACTCAGCAATATAAAATGTTTAAAATCATCCCCATCTCGACCAACTATAACAGTAAAATGTTGCTTAAATATTAACATATACCTGAAATAGTGACACTCAAAGCGAACGTTTTCCATAAAAACAGTAGGCCTGCTCTTACTTTTTATATTTAAGTTGGCCTATTGTTTTTTTCTGATTGTACAGATATCATTTAGGTGCAATTGATGTTACTTTAGCTTCCACTGGAGCAGCCTGGACGCATTATAAAAAGTATTTAACTTCTGCCAAGGCCTGTATTGCATCTGTAGGACCATACTGGGACTGATTCTGGCTACATCAAGACAGTAGATCTGTTGTGCTGTTGCCAACTCGATTTTTTTTGCAGATCTGTGCTACTTTTTAGTTCTTGGATGTATAGCTCTATGTAGCTACTGTAGTTTGTCTGTGTTCTGTAGTAATTTGTACAGTTATACAATTTTGCACCTTACTGTAAATACCAGCATTTTTGGCAGGTTACTTCTATTTCTTCGACCAGCACGATTTTGCACGTTGAATGAATAAAGTATCCATCCATCTATCTATCTATCCATCTATCCATCTATCCATCCATCCATCCATCCATAATGCTTCACCTGTCTGTGCCTCCTTTTTCGCCCTTTTTGATTTTATCTTATATTTCTTGTGGAGTTTTTCTTCTTTGTATTCTTGTAAACGATCTAAGAATAGCCTGCAAAGCTCTCCAGGACAAATGTGTGATTTGGGGCTTTAACAATAAGCCTGACTTCTCTTGGATGGACTACTGTAAGTCACATTCAAACTGCTCGTTTCCAGGATGTGGCTGCGGTCCAA
>OMNN01098685.1:9025-40967 GCA_900302755.1 Chromis chromis
CACTACTCAGGACTGGAATCACTGACTTTACCTTTAACCCTCTGAACCCTAAAAGCCACCAGTGGGTTTGAAAGAAATGTTATCTTTAAAAAAATAATTGCCAATTTATCAGAGCATTAAACTGCAAAAACAGGAAGAATCATTGTATTTCCCACTTTCCAACAGTCCTTGAACTACCTATCTACCTACTATCTGTGACACTGAAACTTAACCAAACCTAAGTTTAAAATGATATTTCATCAAAATCGCTTTTTTTGGAAACTCTCTAATCAGAATCTGAAAAAACAAATCATTCTGTACATCTCAGTGCAACGATGAATCCAATAGTGACTCAGCTACAAATGACAGTTGTGTCACAAAAACGTATATACTTTTCAGCCGAACTGGGTTGAACTGCAGGCTGTGTTTACACAAAGCTGATACTTACTTACAAGTTAAAACGTCTGCTGTAAAAATTACATATGATTTCTTTATGGGGTTTTTTTTTAAGGTAAAAAGTACCTGACGCTGCCAGTTCCTGCACAGGTTTCTTAGTGATGTGAGACATGAAGCCTACGATGGAGAAGATGACAAATCCAGCAAACATGCTGGTGCAGGAGTTGATGCAGCAAACTATGATGGAGTCCCTGACGAGAAAAGATCAGAATGAACACTTAAGTGCAAAAAAAAGAAGAAAAAATACTTCTGATATCAGTAATTAAAGTTGCATTACTGATTTCTACCTATAGACATCATTGTGGTACGTATTGTAGCTTCCCAGTGCAATGAGCGAGCCGAGGCCCAGTCCGTAGGAAAAGAAGATCTGAGTTGCTGCATCCAGCCACACCTGTGAGACAACACATACAGTATGTGCCTGTGTTTTTCCATTAACAGGTCTGTGTGATTAGATGCAGATGGCTGGAGACTGTGTACCTCAGATCGGATGAGCTTATTGAAGTCGGGGGTAATGTAGAATCGGATCCCATCGATGGCTCCAGGAAGTGTGACCCCTCGGAAGAACAGGATGAACAGCATGACGTAGGGATAAGTGGCTGAGAAATACACCACCTGAGAGAGACAGAGAGAGAAACACTGCTTTATAGTTACAACTGAAACCTGTATCTCAATGAAACAGTTGGTGTCTACATGTATCTGTGCATATTATGCATGAGTTTTAATATGGGCATGGATCTTTTCTTTTCAAGCTAAATACAGTTCTTTTAACCTCGAAACCCCAAAACCAGCCAACAGATTTGAAAGGCTTTTTAAAAATATAAAAAATTGCCAAAATTACATGAAAATATCTGCTAAATTACAACCATAAGCTACTAAATAGAGAGATGGAATCCCTAAATTGAGAGTACGAATGACTAAATCAAGAGGAATCACTGAACTGATCACTTATATGACTAAATTGAGAGCAGGAAGTGAATCCAGAACCCAAATTACTGAATAGAGAGCCTAAATTACTGACCTACTCTGAAAACTTAATCACGTCTAAGCTTAAAATTGTGGGAGCGTGCCTATGTTCCCACAGCCCAGTGTTCCCACATTACTAAGATATTTTTCAAAATCCAGCCCTATATTCCCAGTTTTCAGAAATAATCGTTTTCTCAAGACAAAAACTGGGTTTTTGTGTAAATGAGAGGCCAAACCGTGTGGAAATATCTGCGTTTTCCCTTCGTGTAAACGGGGTCTTAGAAATGTGAGACATGTGGGAACATAGGGCTGTGGGAACAAACGGCCTAATTTTCAAAATTTTCAGTGAAAGAAGAAATCTTAAAAATGTGGGAACATAGGGCTGTGGGACCATTGGGTTGTGGGAACATAGGGCTGACCCCCCATAGTCAAGCCATATTTTTGGTAGCCATGGCATTAAAACATCTACAGATATTGGATGCGCAAATGGTGTATTGAAATAACTACTACGACCAAAAAGGGGAGCATATCGTATTGGTTGCCATTAACTCATTAAACACAGTTAAGCAAAGAACATGAAGTCATTTCTATGGCAAAGTATGATAACTTCAAACTATGTATTTTTTAAGTAAAGTTAACTATTACTGTTTAATAAGTCTGAAGAGTGGTGCAGCAACTAATCTCAACAGCGCTTACAAAACTAATTATATAAATAACTGGTCGATAAAATGTTGGAAAATAATGAAAAACGCCCATCAAGATTTTGTGAAACCAATGCTGACATTTTTAATTCTGCGTGATTCATCCAATACAATCCCCCTCGAAAACAGTGCAGAACACCCTGATTATTAAAAAAGAAAAAAAGAAACAGCAATTATTCACACTGTTTCCTCTCAAATTCCAAACAACTGATGCATTATTAAAACTGCTGCTAATTATTTTCCTGTTGATTGGCTCCATTCAACAAGAGAACAGTTCAAATAATATACTAAAACAATAATCACTGTCTAAATGTCTGAATTCCATTAGCTGAAGGAGTTACTGCCAGTATGTGGTACGAATAAAATTAGCTGATTAATTTAACAAGCTGAAAATCCACAGCTCAAAGTTCGTAAAATGATTCACAAGACATTCTCATTCCTCTATCTACTGGTATCACAGAAAACAACTGGACGAGCAGTCTGAGATAGAGAAGACGAGATAATCCTTGCATACAAACAACCAGGTCTCCTCCTCCCTTCCCCTGCTAGTCTCCACCATCTGCTCCAAACAGCCCTTTGCAGGTGCCAGAAGAGGTGGCTGCCACACCGCCGCACTTGTATGATTATGCAAATGAACTCATTCGTATTTAAATTATTAATTATTCCGAGTTCTCATAGGATATTGGTAGGGTACGCGGTTTCATACTGGGATAGAAATATTTAGTCACTAGTAGGCAGATTGCTGAATTGCTTAACCTTTACAAAGAGGAAATGAAGGATTGTTTTCCAGGTGTGAAATAAAGAAAAGTAGGGGGACAGTAAATCAGAAAGAGTGAGACACACACAGAGAGAGCGAAAGGGGGGAGAGAGAGAGATAGGGAGTCCCGTGGGTCCTGACATAGATTCAACTGACAGTGACAGATACGATTCTACAGAAAGTGGTTTGTGGTGGTACATTTATAAATTGAGGCAGCAGGGCAGATATTATGTCTCTGCCTGTATCACTGTGCCAATTACAATGAATGTCAGGTAAGTGATTATCCCCTCAGACCTCCCCAGTGCACTTGGCACCTGCCTGAAACTGTACTGATAAATGGATTTTTGCCCTATAAAAAACAGTTGGAGACCACAACTTGGAGCTACCAACTATAACTAGGTCTGAGCATCCTGAGAGGTGTTGTACATTTTATCATATGTAAAAAAACAACAACATAAGTATAAACAACAACAGGGTTGATTTAATTGTATAAGCTAGGTTAAATAACAGATGGCAATTAAACAGAAAAACTCTTTAAAGCTTTGCACTAAAGAAACATTGAATCCTGCTTTTTTTTTTTTATACCTTCCAAGGCATGACATCATTTCTGAAGCATGCAATAGTCTTACTGTAGCTAGCGTTACCTTGAAAGTCTTGTCCATGGAGGCAGACAGCAGCAGATGACTGAGATGAGGCACTGGACACCACTGCAGTGTGTTGACTGGGCCCTGGTGGCCTTCCAGGCTCATCAGGGGCCTCCTGGGGATCCCCGCTGCACTGGGCTTTTCAGTAAGATATGGCTTCAATCTTGCTGATACATTCGAGAGAATCTGGCTTTCCCTTGTCTGATTCCCCGGTACTTGTTCTGCTGCATACTTTGGGTCCACTGTCTCTACTGAAGTGGCAAGTCTCTGTCTCTTAGGGATGTACGGTCTGACACCAGATAGGGCAGTCAGTTGTCTTTTTGCTGGGTTTGAAGCATCGCTGGAGCTTGGTGGCATGCAAGGAAGGGCCTGCAGGGGGGCGATCTTCCCATGAGTCTCAGGTAAACTCAGAAGAGCTCCAGTGTCTCTAAAATGTTTATCTTCTGCTGCCCCAAGACTATAATAGTTTCTCTCCCAGTCAGTGCAGCTCTGTGGCTGGGGATGAGGATATAATGAAGGACTGCTTCTTTCTGAAGTATTTCCATGATATTCCAACACTGTCCGGTCAGGGGCAAAACTTCTGGGGCAGGGTGTTATCTTGGAGACATTACACTCCACAACTTCTTGGTTTCGTTCACAGGATACAGTGTGGACAGCAGATGCTCTCTCCTCCCTTTGATCTAATGAATCATCCTCTGACTCTGAATCATCATAGTCTACTAATGCAGACATCTTCACATGGCACTGAAAGTAAAGGTGCAACAGGTGAGTTGTCAGTGTAGGTTAACTCATCAGAGGCCTGATGCTGACACCTAGTGGTTAGTTAAATTCCTACAACTGAAGGTAGTATACAGACTTGTCACTCTAGTCTAGGAGGTGTTGTGCCAAACAGTAATCATCAAACTGACAACACTGTCACAAACTGATTATCATCCAGTTATATATGTTTCCAATCTGCTTTAACAGTCATAACGTGCAAATATACATAACTTTATATCCGTGGTGATAGCAAAGGTATTGCTTTGTGTGACTTTAATGTGTCTTGTAACTAAATAATTGTGAGCAAAGAAGTATTTGTAGTTTATAGAGTAATCAGGCATGGCATTCATGATTTTAGCCAATTTTATAATATTGTTTCTGATTTTTAGGCTGTATGTATTTGGTGAGTCTAATATCCTTGTTTATGTTTATGCTTATTTGGAAACTACAATGTGCTAAACATGATTAACAAATGGGTTTTCCATATAAAATAAAGAAATTACCTCTTTTGCAGGTATCCCAACAACTATAAACTTTAAAAATATAATCCTCATGAATGATATCAGTCATTTTGATGCATTAGTGACATTTTAGCCACAATGCAAGGGCAGCAGTCACTTTTTCTGCAAGTGGGAAACTGCATTATATATGTTAAATAGATCATTTAAAGCTATATTCACTTGTAAAAACAACTGGATGGGTTATAACATAGGGCACAGAGCAGGTAAAGTAATTCAGAAACATGAGGAGAATTGTTCATCGAGATGGCAATCTCCACAAAATGGTAGATGATCACTTTATGTCACAACAGAGGTCTGTTGTAACAGCAGCTTTGACTTTGAAATAACTTCATCTGGCAGTTTAACAGCAAATTTACACAATGTTTTGTTAAACTTTAATGTGAAATGTCTATAACAAACACCCCCATGCACCATCCAAAAGAAAAGGGAGAAATCTGAGGAAGACACGTGTGTAGTTTGTTTAAACAGAGGAAGGTATTCAGAATTTCAAGTTACAGCTAACAGTTAGCATTGAGCACTGATAAATACTAACTGCGAGGTAAGTTTTCCAGTCCTTGCACCACAACCAAAACAGAATGACAGCAGCAGCTAGCTTAGTCAACTTGCTGCCTTCGGACAGAACAAACTCACTGTAGCAGTTACCCAAGAGCTTCATTGGACCTTTATATCCGTTATTAACAATATCATACATATGTGTGTTGCGTTAAGAGTGTGTCACTGTCACATACTAACGCTGAATCCCCAAGTTCAAGTCAAATGTTAGTCTTAACTGACACCAATATAGCAAAATTAGCTAACACCGGTCGTTAGCATTTCTGTCAGGAAGCCTGATGTACAAAATAAATAAAGAACATTCACCCGGGGAATCTGTCCTTAACTACTGTACCTGTAGTCTGGAGAAATCAGGAATTTCACGACTTCCTTACGGTGATACAGCCAAACATCAGCGCCAACATCCCGCAAAAACATTTGAGTAAAAAGTGCACCGTTTCAGAATAAAAGTCCCGCTTCGATTTGGCAACTCTTTTTATGCGTAAAAACTTTTATTTTGAAAACAACCGCTAGGAACAGAAGCGACGGTGTATTAAATGTGTAGTGTATTAAATGTATGTACATTTAGTTAAACCAATAATAAATTACGTTAAAAAATATACAAACATTATCTGTATTATATGCATTCAACAGAGGTTCCAAGTTCGCTCTTATGTGCCGATTAATTCACTGCGGAACTCATGTGCAAGCTCGTTTTGCCTGGGAAGAATTTGACCCAAACACCACATCACACAGGCTGATGCAAGTTGAATGAGTGAGCTGTCAGCTGTGTGTGAAGAATATTTTACGGTATGCCGGCAAGTCACTATATTTAATCATACATTTCGATAGTTATTCTATTATCTAATGTAAACTGAGGTATTGTGTCATTTATGAAATGGGGCAGCTTTTATTAAATCGTGGTGGGTAGTTTCAGACGATTAGCTAGCTCTACCAAGTTAGCTGTGCTATGTTCACATATGGGAATATTCTCACCTGCTGTGGAAGGAGATATAGTAGATATAGTAAGCCGGAAAATCTGTTGACGTTGTACTTAATGCCTGTCAAACGTGTAACCTTAATTTCTATAATGTATATTTAGCAAGTCTTTATTTTTAAGTTGCTGTTGTTACATGACAGTGTCAGGAAGATGACAGACTGTCAAGCAGACGGGGAAGGAGCCAAGAGTCCAATGGAGCTGTATGAGAAACTGAATGCACAAGGAGAAAAAGTCAGATCCTTGAAAACAGCTAAAGCAGAAAAAGTAAGTGATTTGATTCTCCAGGTTGAGATTTTGTCCACTATCCCAATACATGTGGGGAAATCTATTCAAGTACTCACATTAGGGTTGAGCAATATGACAATACTGTGTAAACGATGAGGCAAAGTATACTGATCCACCGTCAGATGATTTGCCATATTCTCCATACAGTATCCCTGCAATGTTAGGGAAATAGTGATATGGCACGTTTATATGTAGTCAAACTATAATGATTAGTCGATAACTTCTCAACTATGACATTAATTGACAACTATTTTGATAACTGATCAAAAGTCAAAATTCTCTGATTCCAACTTCTTAATTTAAATATTTCGTGGTTTCTTTCCTCCTCATCTTTGGGTTGTGGACAAAACAAGGCATTTGTGTACATCATCATAGGCTTTGGTATATTGTTATAGGCACTTTCCACATTTTTTCATATTTTCTGAACTACGTAATTCATTTAAAAACAGTTGATCAACATTTTTCACAGTTTTCTGACATTTCTTAGAAAAAGCAACTGATCAATTAATTGAGAATTAATCAACAATGAAAATAATCATTAGTTGCAGGCCTAATGAGATGTCATACTGTCCAGATATTTTACCCATTAACTAATTCCTAATAGATTTTTCAGAAAGATTTATTCTGTCACGACATAAGTCAATAGGTAATTTGAAGTTACTTACACTGTAATGTCAGTATTCTCCGAACCTTGCTGGAACCTGGAAGTTTCTCGTCATTTCCATTGAATTGGGGAAAACAGAAATCTTACAAAAAGATTTGTCAGCTATAACCAAACCCTGCGTAGCCATAAACTTTTGATGAACTGACCCTTTAAAATATAATGAGATTGTTTAAATGCTGTGTCAGTGTGTGTTATCTTATAGAAGTGTTTCGATTCTCCAGGCTGAAATTGATGCTGCTGTCCAGATGCTGCTAAAGCTGAAAGTGGACTACAAACAGATGACAGGTAAGGATTATAAGGCCGGATGTCCACCGTCAGAAAACGTGATCATGTCGGACAATGGGCCGGCAGCAGATGGTGCTGATGGAGAAGACACAGTTGACCCGTGGAATGTTGCCACCTCTAATGCCAAAGGAGTAGATTACGACAAACTCATAGGTAAGATTCAACTAAGTTAGTCGCTTAAACAAGCAATGGGTAATTAAAGCTTGAGTAAACATTGAGGTGTCTGTCTTCAGTGAGGTTTGGCAGCAGCAAAATTGACCAGGAGCTGGTGGACAGAGTAGAAAAAGTCTCGGGACAGAAACCGCATCGCTTTCTACGAAGAGGAATCTTCTTTTCACACAGGTCAGTGTTTTAGGAAATTAAAATATTTATTCTGTTTGACCTGTTCATGTCTTTTGTTCTTCCTAATTTACTAAGTTATAGTGAACAGGTGTTTTGCAGCCGGTTGTGTGGCAATCTGTAAATCTTACAAGCCAGTCAAAAAGTTAAGTAAAAGTTTAGCAACACAAAGAAGAAGAATGAAAGTTCATGGAGTACAGACATATCAGTAAATAGTTTCCCTTTATTTTACTGTTTCTGACAGAGATATGCACCAAGTACTGGATGCCTATGAGAAGAACAAGTCCTTCTATCTTTATACTGGCAGAGGTCCATCCTCAGAGGCCATGCACGTTGGTCACCTCATTCCCTTTATCTTCACCAAGTGAGTTCTCCCTCTATAATCTATGAAAACCACCAAAATACCACAGATACATCACATTGAAGCTTTAATTCTCTTAGCCTGATGTCATGTAATGTATTGGCAAGACACCATCCCAAATTGTAATCTCAATCCTTTATGTGTACAGCTGATTTGACTTGTTTTAACTGAATGTTACTTCCTTGCTCCAGATGGCTTCAGGATGTGTTTGACATCCCCTTGGTGATTCAGTTGACTGACGATGAGAAGTATCTGTGGAAAGATCTAACGCTGGAAGAATGCCACCGCTTTGCTGTGGAAAATGCCAAGGACATCATCGCCTGTGGCTTTGATGTCAACAAGACCTTCATCTTCTCCGACCTCGACTATATGGGGTAAAATATGACAGGAAACTATTTTGATATTAATATCCAGTAGACCTTAGTGTCAAGGTTTTCTAGGATGCATCAAAAGCAATGTCATATTTGCTAAAAATCACCTCCAGGTATGTTTAGAGATGTGAAAAAAATACTCTATGGTTATGGCTATGGTTTTTCCAAAAAACAGTTACCATTAGTAGGATAGATTTTTTTTAAACGACACATAGCCCCTCAATTATTGAAAAAATCTGTATCTATGAATATGCAAGTTTTTATTTTTTTTTTGGAAGACTTTAACCACTGGATACAGTTTCCATCTATATTGCCGTATGTGCAATGCAGGATTTAGTTTGTAATATCACATTTCTGAAAGCTGTCTGTCTGAACAGGATTGGCACACATCCTGTTGCACCAGGATGCCACAAATCCTGAAATCCTGTTCGCACACCTTATACTCAGACTTTAGGTGAGCATAGAGAGCTCTCCACTTTCAGCAGAAGAACCGTGTCATTCTGTGCTATGAAGGTCAGACATTACGAGTGGAGGGGGACTTTGAGAAAAAAATACTTGCGATGAAATCCTAGTCAGAATAGAATTTGTATAGTTTTTCAATGTGTTGATTTAAATGTATTTTCCACAGTGCATCCCCTGACTTCTACAGAAATGTGGTAAAGATCCAGAAGCATGTCACATTTAACCAGGTTAAAGGCATCTTTGGCTTTACAGACAGCGACTGCATTGGTAAGACATGGCCAGAGACTGAATTGTTAGTTTCCATTCAGTCCTTTGCACAGTTCTTTTACAGAGCGGAGAATTGTTTCTTATCCATCCAGGAAAGATCAGCTTCCCCGCCATCCAGGCAGCTCCATCCTTCAGCAACTCCTTCCCACAGATCTTCGGAGGCAAAAAAGATGTACAGTGTCTCATCCCCTGCGCCATAGACCAGGTGAGGACAGCATAACCATAACAACAAAAAAAACATAGTGGTGTTTACAGTTTCCAATATGTGTTCTTATTTGTCCTCTCACTCACCCAGGACCCCTACTTCAGGATGACCCGCGATGTTGCTCCAAGGATCGGCTATCCCAAACCGGCCCTGCTGCACTCCACCTTCTTCCCTGCCCTGCAGGGGGCGCAGACCAAGATGAGCGCCAGTGACGCCAACTCCTCCATTTTCCTCACCGACACACCCAAGCAGATCAAAAACAAGGTGCCGCCATTACTTGTTACACAAGTCAATAGATGCAGTCAGATTTATGTTGTTCTGATGCTGATGCAACCTATAATCATTCCTCACAGGTTAACAAACATGCATTTTCGGGAGGAAAAGACACCGTGGAGGAGCACAGGGAGCACGGTGGTAACGCAGATGTAGACGTCTCCTACATGTACTTGACCTTCTTCTTGGAGGATGATGAACAACTGGAGAAGATCAGACAGGTCAGGGCGAAAAAACCCAAAGAGAACAAATTACAGAGACTTTGTTTTTGCTAACGACGCTACTTTATTTCTGTTTTGTTTCCCTGTTTTCTGGACATGCACTTTGTGTCCTTGAAAGAGAGTGTACTGTTTATCAGTACACTCTGCTCTGTCATCCTCCTCTTCAGCTTCTTGTCTGCACACCCTCAACCCCATCCACTCTCACTCATTTAATCTCCTCTCTCTGCAGGACTACACAAGCGGAGCTCTCTTAACAGGAGAACTGAAGAAGATTTTGATTGAGACGCTGCAGCCGATGATTGCCCAGCATCAAGAGAGACGCAAGCAAGTCACAGATGAGATGGTGCAGCAGTTCATGACACCCAGGCCTTTAAATTTTAAGTTCTAGCTCGCTTGAGCATCGGAGCTCAAGGTTCATCGTGTGGTTAATCTCAGTACATGAACAAGAACGAATCGAGCCTTTTCCATTTAAACTCTGTAATCTGTGACGGGAAGATGGGACATTTTCTCTTAAAGTTTGCATCAGAACTGGAGAAAAACGTTAATGTAAATCGCTGGATCAATGATGTGCTTCTCTGTGTCAAATTAAGCATGGCGTCATCTACACCTTCATGCTACTTGTTGGCTTCACGCTGCACCAAATATACACATTTGTCTTTATGGGGTGTTTGTAGCTCTCTCAGAAGTGGAAGACGATTAAAGCGGAGTACAAACGTGTATCCTTACAAAACCTGCCTAATGACCAACATCAGCAGAACTACACATCCACTTTGCAAGTCTTATTTTACTCTGAAAGAACAGCCGTCTGAACAAACACTGTCGTATGTGGTGTTATAGACAGGCCTAGTGTGATAGTATGAGGTATATTATGAGACACAAAGTTTGTGTGTCTACCAGGCTATGAGTGTTTTGTTCAAAGGAACTAAAGCTGATATATTTGTTATCAGGAAAACTGACAATTCTTTCTCTATATATAGTCTCAATGAAAAAAAGTTTCATTCAGCTTATTCAACAACGTTATTTGATATTAATTTCAACGATATGATATATAGGACTGTTGACAAGTTTGAGACATCCTCACTTTGGTAGTTTTTATTTACCAATTAACTTTATACAAAATACAGTACAGTGCAGTTTGTTTTTTAAATACACATCATCAAACATCAGGATTGGCATTCAGTAATGCTTTAAAATGAATGCACTACATGCTTTTTTCATGTAACATATTTACATGTAGCAAAAGAAAAGGCAAAGGTGTAAATAATAAAATGAATTATGGCTTAATTCCATTTTGCTGCTTTGGTTTCACAGTGCTGGTGTTGTGCTTGCTGACTCACTATCACACTGTCTTTACTGGGACACATGAACTGAGTCACTGTTAATGTTACTAGTAACACCAGTACTCTTCCCACCACAGTATGACAAGTCAAAATGTCAAAATAAAGGTTTAATGCCATTGAAATTAAATGAGCATTGAACAATGGTAATTGAAATGCTACAATTCATTTTCCAATATATTATGTTTCTTTAAAAGCAAAGTCTGTTATCAAAATGTAATTTGAATGTTTGAATGGGCCTGTAGTTTAACATAAAACAATGAATGATTGGTTATGCAAGGGTCCGAACACACAGAACACAGTGTTATGAGAAGGGTATGACATGTTGCAAATATAACTGGAAGGTAGAGACATAGAAAAAAAGAACATGATGGCTCTGAGTCAAGATAAATGTCTTAATCTTCTGTCTGACTTCTGAAGACCAGAAGTATCACATCAGTATCATCACAGTTGTGACATACATGCCATTTAGCCTAATACACACATGTATGCAAATATCCTTTGTACATGTGGAAGTGCTTCTAAAAAACATCTTAACTTATCTGCTACTGGATTTAAGTCATTACACATGTTACAGTATGCATGCAAAGTTCAGTAAACACACCTGTGCAACTCCTTCTGTCAGGCCTGAGAGGACAATGTCACACTTGGCAGGCTGGTCATGACTAATTCCACACTACAGGCTACAGATAGACTGAAGGACATCCCCGTATGGCCCAAACGCCACACAGAAACCAGCTATGACTGGCATTGAACATAGCCTGCCCTTATAGAAGCCAGACTCCTGAGAGAAGACATGATAATGCATAGAGTGTCGTGCAAAGGTATTTGCCCCCCTACAGAAATCTTCTATTTTTGCATATTTCTCACATTTAAATGTTCCAGATCATCAAATTAATATTTAATTTCGGTCACTCCTTAATTTTGTTCTTTTTGAGACACTCAGAGGTGGACTTAATTATGTACTTTGGGTCATTGTCATGCTGCATAACGCATTTGTGTTTGAGCTTTAGGTCATGAACTGATGTGTGGATATTCTCCAGGAGGATTTTCTAATAGAGAGCAGAATTCATGGCTCCATCATTATGACAAGTTGTCCAGGTCCTGTAGAAGCAAAGCATCCCCAAACCATCACACTACCACCACGTTTCACTGTTGGTAGGATGTTCTTCATGTGGAATGCAGTATTAGCCTTACACCAGATGTAACGAGACAATGTCTTTCAAAAAGTTCCACCTTTGACTCATCAGTCCACAGGATGTTATTCCAAAGGTCTTGGGCCTCATCTAGATATCTTTTTGCAAATGCCAGACAAATCTTTATGTTCTTTTTGGTCAGTAGTGGTTTGTGCCTTGCAGCTCTCCCATGGATGCCAATTTCCTCCAGTGTCTTCCTTATTATGGAACCATGTAGACAGACCTTAAGTGAGTTAAGGGGTTAGAGAAGATATAAATCAGACCAAATATAGGAGAACAATAATTATTAGGGAGGCTGGTGAGGCTATGACTAGGTTAATTTATGTGTTACTGATGATTATGTACTCAAAAAATATCAAATGTCACAATACATTGCCCAGTCATCCCGTGTATCCTGGCTGCAGAGGTCCGTGTTGATAACACTTGATTTTGACAGTGGTTAGCAAAAGTTTCTAAAAAAAAAATAAAAAATCAAATTCAATTCAGTTTTATTGATATAGTGGCAATCCACAACATTTGTCTTCTCAAGGCACTTCACATAGTAAGTTGAAGACCTTTGGCACTTTGGGGACTGTAGAGAGAAAAACCTCCCTTTAAACAAAAGGTTCAGGGAGGGCAGACATCTGCCTCAACCAGTCGGAGTGAGGAGATAGACTAGGGAAATTGGTGAGCCCATGACTAGGTTAATTAATAGTATATTACTGATGATTATGTATTTTAAAATGTCAAATACCCTGGCTGCTGAGGACCATGATGATAACACTGTTGATTTTGACAGTGGTTAGTGACAGTTTCTTTAAAAAATCTCCCTTTAAACAAAAGAGAAAATTCCAGCAGAACCAGGTTCCAGGAGGGCAGACACCTGCCTCAATCAGTTGGGGTGAGGAGATAGAAATCCAAGCATAGGAGAACAATAATTACTGGGGAGACTGGTGAGGCCATGACTAGGTTAATTAATATTATGTTACTGATGATTATGTACTTTAAAATGTCAAATATCATGATGCCCAATCACGCTGTCCATCTTGGCTACTGAGGATCACGTTGATAACACTGTTGAATTTGACGGTGGTTAGCAACAGTTTCTGAAAAAGGGCTTAAAAGTGCAGTTTCTTAAATTCAATTTAGTTTTATCAATATAGTGGCAATTCACAACATTTGCGTTCTCAAGGCACTTCATATAGTAAGGTGCAGACCTTTGGCACTTTGGGGACTGTAGGGAGAAAAACCTCCCTTTAAAACAAAAGGTTCAGGGAAGGCAGACATCTGCCTCAACCAGTCGGGGTGAGGAGATAGACTGGGGAAATTGGTGAGCCCATGACTAGGTTAATTAATATTATATTACTAATGATTATGTACTTTAAAATGTCAAATATCACGATACATTGCCCAGTCAACCGGTGTATCCTGGCTGCAGAGGGCCACATTGATAATACTGTTGATGGTTAGTGACAGTTTCTAAAATAAAATAAAAAACTCCCTTTTAACAAAAGAGAAATTTCCAGCAGAACCAGATTCAGGGAGGGCAGACATCTGCCTCAACCAGTCAGGGTGAGGACAGAAATCAGAGCATAGAAGAATAATAATTACTGGGGAGACTGGTGAGGCCATGACTAGGTTAATTAATATTATATTACTAATGATTATGTACTTTAAAATGTCAAATATCATGATACATTGCCCAGTCAACCGGTGTATCCTGGCTGCAGAGGGCCACATTGATAATACTGTTGATGGTTAGTGACAGTTTCTAAAATAAAATAAAAAACTCCCTTTAAACAAAAGAGAAACTTCCAGCAGAACCAGATTCAGGGAGGGCAGACATCTGCCTCAACCAGTCAGGGTGAGGACAGAAATCAGAGCATAGGATAATAATAATTACTGGGGAGACTGGTGAGGCCATGACTAGGTTAATTAATATTATGTTACTGATTATTATGTATGTCATATATCACAATACATTGCCCAGTCACCCGGTGTATCCTGGCTGCAGGGGACCATGTTGATAACACTGTTGATTTTGACGGTGGTTAGCGACAGTTTCTGCGGCTGTAACCCGCGGCAGCCAATGGGCGTGAGGGGCGGACAGCACCCGCTAGGGGAGTTGTCTGCCTCCGAGGCATCCGATTGGGCTTCCTTAAAAGGGGCAAACACGCTTCTTCTTCTCTACTTTGAACCCCCGCCTCCTGCTGCAGTACAGAAATAGAAAGGTTTGGCAGAAAGAGCAGCTCTAGTAGTAGGAGCGAGCAGGCAAAAAGTAAGTTTGGAGCTCCGTGTGATCCTGGAAGCTCATCTTCAGCATCAGCAACGCAAAAGGAGAATATTAAGCAGCTAACTAGCTTGGCTGAGCACCAAGCCGGGGGTGTAACTAACCAAGTTTACACCAAGTTTTTATAACGGTGCGGTATTAAGAGGAAGTTTTTGAATTACATTCGTCAGCCATTAGGTTAGCTCGACATCTTCCAGCCGTTACATTTGTGAGGGAATGGCATTGGACTTCGCTGCTGGATGTATAGGAGGTAAGTACTGATGTGAGGTTAGCATTAGCTTTAGCCGCCGCCGCTCTGTTTTTTTCCATCGTCAAGGGACGCGTGGACATCTCAAACTATAATTACACAGGCAAATCTGTAATTTTGTCATTTGTACTTAACTGCAGTCTGCGAGAAACACTACAAATCAGCTAGAATGACAAGTTCGAGACTGAGGTGTAGCAGCTCCCCCCCCCAAAAAAAAGTATGCGGAAATCCTGGATGTAACGTTGGTTATGTGAAGTTACATTCCACACCTGTAGCTCACACACAGGGAGTGGTGATCATTAGCTCTGTACTGTCACTCCTTAAATGTGATGCAAACCCAAAGCTAACCTCAAAAATGAAAGAAAAAAGAAAAAAAAAAGCAACCCAGGAAATCACCATCTTTTTTTTATTTTCCTGATCTTTATCTGACAGTCTCTCCCATCCTTGCATTGTGAAAATCCATTCCTCAGTAGGGAGCAGCCCTCTTGAGAAATACAGTCATCATAGCTTGTTGTTTGACTGGAGCTTGTAGCTGACATGCAGTAAAGCCTCACCATAAACCCTTGGGAAACTTGCCAGCTGTTTTGTTTTTATTCAAGGCCAGAGCTTTCCAAACTGTACCATATCATCTACCCTTCACAGATAGACGTGGGAGCATATGTGATGTGGTAAAAGTTTCATCCGGAGAGCCTAAGTGTTAGAGTTTTGCTGTAATGCTGTAGATTATTGGTTGGATTTTAATAAACAAGCTCATCTACTCATCTCTGGAACACAGTTTTGCAGCATTTGGCTGATAATTGCTGTCATTCATTCCTAGGTAACAGTAATGGAGCCTGTTAAATACCCCTTTTTCATTTACAGATTCACAAACGTCTTTCCCAAGCAAGCTGGTTGCAGAATATTTATATATAAAATATTTTTTTCATTGCATATATTTAACATTATATCAGCAGTGACAAATTTCACATTTGTTAGCATTTAAAGTACCTATGCAAAATAAAAACCAGCGGATACTGACTCTTTTTAAATGCCCATTGTCTCTGGTTAATCAGTGAAAGCCAGCCGTATGCATAGGTTTTCAGGTCATGGAGAATCGTACGGTTGCTGACGCATGAGGGTGGTGGACGAGACGGAATATAAAATCGACATTTCCCACAGACGTAGAAAGTATAATGTCTGTTTAAAAACTGTCAAAATATTTCTCACATCCAAGTGTTTGGAAATGGAAAAAAACATCTGATGACTAATTGTCTTTTGGTTTATAAGTCAGAAACTAATGTTGTACAATTGGTTTTTGGATCATCAACATAAGTCAAGGCCAGGTCACTGCTGAGCTTTCGTCACTGGGTACAGTGCAGTGACCAGCTGATTACTTTGCTCGGTCTCACGATGGGCGGCTTGTTTGCTGTTGCGAAGTGAGCCACTTGATCATAAGTCATTTTCTTCAAAATCAAACAGCATTTGCATTATGTCACTGTAATGGCTCGATGATTGAGCTGCATTGTATTTGTATCGCAGGTCTTTTGTGCAATCAGGCAAAAAAACAAATGGACAAGATGTAATTGAACAAAGTTATTCATTCATCAGGTCTAGATGATCTAGACGTCTCCTGGTCGCGTTGGAATTTCCACTTTATACCTATTCCAGCTTATCATTCTGGTGAATGAATGAGCTCACAGCTGAACACAGATGTTCTTAAGAAATCTGATATGATTTTAAATGCTCTTGTGTTTTTTTCCAGGCGCTGCTGGTGTTTTGGTTGGACATCCATTTGACACTGTAAAGGTGGGTGTGTGTGTTCCATCCTCTCTACTATTTAATCTTGTTAGGCAATGGCATGATTCAATGTACACTGAGCCTACAATAGCAAAGAGATAATTGAGCAAAATGAATAGCTCATTTAAAAACTGTAGGAAAAGTATTAAGAGTGTTAGTTTCATCATTTTAAAACGGCACATTTATGAACATGTGATGAAAATTACCCTTTAAGTGCCAGTATTTCTCAGCAAACAAGTTCTATATATATAAAAACACTGATCAGCCACAACATTCTGACCACTGACAGGTGAAGTGAATAACATTGATCATATTGGTACTATGTGGTGTTCTGCTGGAAAACCTTGGATTCTGCCATCCGTGTTGATGAGACTTAGACACCCAAATAAACATTGTCCCAGAACAAGCACACTCCCTCATGCAAATGCCAATCCCAAATGTCGTTGGAAAATGCACCCCACCACATGGCAAAAACATCAAACAATCAGGAACATCTTGAGGAACATGACAATGGCCCAAGATGTTGATTTGACCTCCAAACTTCCTAGACCCCATTCTGATCAAGCATCAACAGGATGCAGTGGAACAAGTTTGATTGACAGAGGCCCCACTGCACAAGCCAGAGTACCCAAAGGATCCACTGCCAAAGTCCTGGTGCCAGACCCCATAGGACACCCAGAGAGGTCCTCTTGTCCATGCCAATGGTTCAGAGAATTTTTGACCACATAAGGGGGACCAACACAATATTAGGCATGTGGTCATAATGTTATGCCTGATTACTGTATATATACAGTTAGATTAAACATCCAACAGATTATTTTTTTTAAATGGCTTTAGCTTCATGTTTATGTTCAGTGCCAAAACAAGTAAACAGTGTTGTTCCAGCTTATAGTTACTTCCTTACAGATTTCACTAAAACTGAGATGTATCATAGCTGATTTAGGAATATTGGCTTCAGTTAGTATCATATTGCTGAACAGCTAATCCTATCCCATCATTATTTTCATTTGCAGTGTTCCTCCTACTTATTAAAGTCAGAAGGTGGTTTCAGCATTAAAGAATTTATGTGACTGAATCTGAGTATTCAGAGTTTTCACTTAAGGCTGTTAAGAAATTACCTAGAAGTTACATACAGCTTCCTGTTATAAATCATTCACTAGATTAGTTTAAAAGGCAGCGAGGTGAGAGAGGGGGTTTAAAATTTAGGGTAAAATTTAAACACAGATGAATGGTTTGGTTGTAGTTCTTTTACACCTTGCTTTCAATGTCATTTCTCCCTGAGCCGATGTCTGCTTGGGGCTTGGGGAAGCTGTCTTTAACAGCAGCAGTGTCACTGTGTTGTAGATGAGAGAGAGAAATAAACAACCTCTCCACGGAAATGTGACCTAGTAAGTATGGTCAAGGTCTTTCTTTCTCTCACCCACCCAATGTCCTTGTCTTGAGATATAGAAATAAAAACACAGACGACATTTTGCTTTCTTTTTTTAAATTTCAACTTCATTCTGGGATAATGTGTTATTTGTTTCTCCCCACATGTTGCACCCTATAAGTATCCTTTTCTTTACCCGGAAAGAAACCATTTCAAAAAAACTCTTGCCTGCTTGTTTCCCTGTAAACCAGTATTGCATTACTGTAGGAGTCACTGTGGTCGTCTTTGGCCTTGTTCCTCTTTTATGTCGCTCTAACATGAAGACTATCGTCCACAGGTGCGGCTTCAGGTTCAAAATGTGGACAAACCTCTCTATCGTGGGACATATCACTGCTTCCAGTCAATCATACGCCAGGAATCTGTAAGCTTTTCAGTTTCTGTTCATGTCATTCGTGCTTTAAATTGTGTATAGCTTTCAGCATGTGCACCGTGTCACTCAGACAGGCATGAGGCAGCATGTTCCTTACATGGGGTTTGAGGGTGACAGGGGAGGAGGTGTGTCTCTCAGCAGGGTCAGTGAGGACCTTTTGCGTGGGCTAAATAAAGCTTTGGACATTATGCTACTTGAACTGCTTGTGAAGTCTGCTTCGTCTCATGGCTGTTTCACATGCAGGAATTGGATTTTATTCCTCCCGCCGGAATATTCAAATGTTAGGTGGTTTCTCAGCTTAATTTAAAAATGTACTTCAGTTAAAAATTTAAATGATGCTTTATATGAGAAATATCAATATAAGCACACATTGATTAATGGTTCTAAAAAAGTATCCGAAGGTTAAAAAGTATATGTGACTGTGTGTTTATGGTTATGTAATCCATCCAGTACTGACGTACTTTTTTCATTCCAGTAATGCCGCTTTAACAACTCGCAAGGCTTTAAAAGTAGCTGCAAAATACTGTTTGATTCATAACGTTTGCCATGTGGGTAAATAAAATGACATGACAGTGTTGCATTGCAAAATCAAAACTGGAGACCATCTTGCGATGGGATCAGACCGGCCACAATGTTCATCAACATGCTGACGTTATGACCAATGGGTACTGAGTTGTCATTACTACTTTATTATAGATTACATGAGTATTCAGTGCTCATGAGTTGGACTACACTCATCTTCACTTTGATCTCAACTACACACCTGTAAAGTTTTGTGACTATATCATGCACACTTGTGATGCTATCAGGCTGAAAAAACAGACACAATACCAGCTGTCATGGCTGGTAATACAAACCATATCAAACCAAAGTAGTCCAGTTATACTGTCTATGACCTAACATGGTCTTTTTTTTAAATTACTTTACTACTTATTACTACTTTTAATTAAGATCCAGAACTTTATCTTTCACATGTCCTGCTGTGCAGTGTTAGTCTGACTCAATGATGCTCCCTCAATGATCTCACTAATGCCTCTTTGTGTCTGTAGATGCTCGGTCTGTACAAAGGAATCGGCTCTCCAATGATGGGGCTGACTTTCATCAATGCCATAGTTTTTGGTGTTCAGGGCAATGCCATGCGCAAACTTGGCAGGGACACACCTCTCAACCAGTTCCTGGCTGGAGCCTCTGCTGGAGCCATCCAATGTGTTATTTGCTGCCCAATGGAGCTGGCCAAGACACGCATGCAGATGCAAGGGACTGGAGAGAAGAAGTCTACGAGGAAGTTGTACAAGAACTCCCTGGACTGTCTGGTGAGAATCCACAAGAGGGAGGGAATCCGAGGGATCAATCGTGGCATGGTGACCACCCTGATGCGTGAGACACCTGGTTTTGGTGTGTACTTCCTCACATATGACGTGTTGACGCGTTCACTGGGCTGCGAGCCAGAAGACCCGTACATGATCCTCAAGCTGTTGTTCGCTGGTGGAATGTCGGGCATCGCTTCCTGGCTCTCCACCTATCCTGTGGATGTGATCAAGTCACGCCTGCAGGCGGACGGAGTCGGTGGTGTCAACCAGTATAACGGCATTATGGACTGTGTTAGACAGAGTTTACAGAAGGAGGGGTGGAGAGTGTTCACACGTGGACTCACGTCCACTTTGCTCCGTGCATTTCCAGTGAATGCCACTACGTTTGCCACTGTGACTCTGTTTTTAATGTACATGCGTGAAGGAGAAGAGTGTAGCATTCAGGACTCTGAGCCGCAGTCTGTCCAGCTGCAGCCTCTGCAGCCACAGACTCAGCCAACCAGCATGTAATCCCCTGTCCAGCAGTCAGCATCGCTACAATCATCAGCAAATCTCTGTGGCATAGACAAGTTTCATGCAGGTCTAAGATCTGTTAGCTGGTGCTTTTAATGAAAAAGGTGAACTGATTCTAGATTAGCATCTGTCCAAGGAGCTTCAGCCAAGTGGCCACATGTACTATTTAAATAATATATATATATATTTTAAGATGAAAGCTGCACTTGTAAATATGGTCTCTTTTTAAACACCCTTAAGTTTGTACATATTTTGTTGAGTTTAAAGTAAATGAGGAAACTTAACAGTTACAAGAGTTACTGTAACATACCGTGACGGTTACAGATGTCCCTAAAATGTACAGTCAAAGAAAGACTTTGTCTTCGCTGCTGTATTCAGGTCATAATAGACTATGCCTGGAATTCATGTTACAAACTAGTCTCCAATATTAGATATGCCATAAACCTGTTATCCCTCCCAGCTTGATTGCGGAAAAAAAGGTGCAAAGGTGGACATGCTTTTAATTATGGAATAATGTGTCTGTACTGTTCCTTTTTGCGGTCAGAAAAATGAAAAGATTTTTAATGTAATTTGTTCATTTTTAGTGGTCGACCAATGCTGTTTACTTCCATGTCAACACAGCATCTTGAGATAATGGTTATAAATACGAAGAGAGCCTCGTACTTATATGTAAATTTTTTTAAGTTTTAACAGTGTATATACTGTAGTTTCACTTTCCTATGACAAATCATAGGAATTTGATCCAAAATGCGGCTGCTGTCTAAAGTTTTAATCATGCGTTGGGTTACAACTGCCTTTTTTAATCTCAGTTCTTTGTCTGCTGTAATAATCAGCCTTGGACATGAAATTTTGAAAATGTTACAGGCTCTGGCCCATTGCAATATGACAGAAGCATGATTTCAGTTAGTCAGATACAAAATAATCATGTTTAATGATTTCTTTAAAATGTGTAATTATTTGACACAGTGAGACGAAAACCAAATCTGTTGCAATGTAATCTAGTTTTTCTGGACATCAGTGTCCAAAGAAAGCACCTTATGGTATGATGTTTAAGACGTGTGATTAGAAACACATTTTGGCAATCACATTTTTCGCTTTACACTCAATAGATATTATATTTTGTATTTCCTGCTAATGCAAGATCCTGTTACAGTGTTGAGCAAAATATATGCCGTGTCAGAAGTGGGATTTTAAAAATCCAAAATGTATTTTAATCCTCCTGCTCCCAGTCATCAGATGTGAAGCACAATGTTTAACAGGCTCCACATTCTCCACTAGGGGGCAGTGTCAGACCAGTCTTGTACACTAATGTGTGCCACCTAGAGGCAGAGAACATAGTAGCTCCTGCAGTTTTAACAGATTTTACTACTTTTTGCAGTTTTGTATTTGTGTACCTTTTAAGAAATCATTTGTGGGATCTGTTAGCTAAATGACATTCTTGTTTGGGGAAACTAAATCCTGTTACCAACTCTCTACCCTCCTCCCCATTGTCAGTGAGTGTAATGACCTCGGTAAGTTAACAATTTCACTGGTTAAACATGTTCTTAAGTGTAAAAAGTAAACTTGACCACATGAAAAGTACAAATTGCTAAGAAATGCAAGCACAAAAACAGCATTTAGTTGCACCTACACACCTTTGTATTACACATTTGTAATATAGTATCACAAATGCAGAAACTATCACTTTTCTCTGCATGTAGATGGTGCACATCTCCATGGCTACACCTGTCGGTGCAGGTTGGCCTGGGACTGTAGGGTCAGAAGTCCAAAGACATAATGATGTACATACTGTGAATTTAGTGGTTTGGGTTTTACTGTTGTCCTTCATAGTTATGAGGATGTGAGATCTTTCTTGGCTTTAGATTTGCTTTAACTGCAACCCTGTGTTCTTTTTTTTTTCCTTCCATCTTTCTAAAGTCTGTTTGTCTGGGTTTGTCTTTATTGGTGGATGATACATGATTCCTGATATCTTTGTTAAAGGTCTGCTTTAAATGTTGCTTTTGTGTTCTGTACAATACCTTGCACCAAAGTAGAACGTCCTCATGTAGTTCTTTAAGAGAATGGTGAAATAAAATACTTTTACAGGTAATATAAGCACATGTTGAATATTTGTGTTTTTAAAAAAAGAATGTAAACACTAATGTCAGCCACACAATCCCATATATATATATATATATATATATAAATCCATGTATACGCTCTGATCCACACGTTCTGTTTAAGAGACAAAAGGCTGCCCTGTAGTGGTTATTGGTGAATATTATAGGATTTAATTACACTTTGGGTTTAGATTAGACTTTCATTTTTAACATTATGCACAAAAATACTCTCATGTAAAAAAAATATCACTTTTTTTTATTAAACAATTTTGACACATTTAAGTTACAGTTGAAAACTAAGGTATCCATTATTTTTACAATAAGTTATTCAAGTGTCAATATATGATTGAGTCCTTATTACCTCCTGTCTGACAGGATAACTGCCAGTCTTGAGGGAAATTCACTCAAATGACTGAAAGAAAATCAGCATAAGCCAAATAGTATGCTTTATATCAGATCAAGAAATCCCTGGTTTCAAGTCAAGTGGTGTGCAACTTCAGCTTCTTGTGCAAAAAATGATGAGGCTCTTCAGCAGCAATGTTAGAAAGAGCAGGCATAGTAACTGGCATCCTCTGCTTCCTGGAAAACAAAGAAGGCAATAAGAAAGGCAGAGAGCTGTAAAGCTGCACTGGTAGAAAGGAAAGATAGTATATGACAAAGAAAGAAATACAAGGGCTGAATGATAGACATGTATTTGGGAATTCCTATAGTGTTTCTCCATCTGTGTGCTAGCAGTTGTTTCCTGTGTTTGATGCATTCATGAAGAATGTTTCACAGGAGTAACGCAGGAAGCGATAGATCTCCTCGGCTCTGGATCGACTCATACAGCCTCCTTTCTGTATGGCTTCAATCGGGCTGCAGGACGAACACAAGAAGCAAGGGGAGACATTATACCGAGGATTCTTGTCTCGCTACATTATACTGTAGTCGTACACTACCTTTACCTGTGTATTAGTTCGGCGACTGTACCGAAGTTATGGCTCATGTTGAGAGCGTGGATGTAGCTGACTGAGGGCATGCTCAGGTACACCTGCAAGGCCTCCTGTCTGTGCTGCCCTTTGACCTCCAGTGGTACAGCGATGCCCTGACCCTTCCGTTGCTCCAGTCGGGCCAGGTCGGCCATCAAGCCTGCGCTCTCCTCAGCACCGTCGCTCCACAGTAGGCGAACCCCGATGCGCACCAGTGCTGCCAAAGTGCTGTCGTAGAAACGTGTTTGCTGAAATGGACGTGACGCCTCACCTGGAAGGTAACACAGTAAATCAAACTGTCATTATTACTTAATTATCCTTTAGTTTTACAGTATTTCTACATGAATTTGTTGATTAAGCTGCTGAAAGACTACAAATAACAGTTTGAAAACATTCTTATTTTTGAGTATTTCTTGGCAGAGTGCAGTGATTTTGGGATCCAAATCTTACCTTTCTTGATTCGGTCCTTCTCCACTATCAGGCACACACGTTCAAACAGCCCCTGCAGGCTGTTCATTCTTTCGGCCAGTTCTTTCCGGTTCTGCATTGCGGCCAAACCCGATTGGTTGCGCCTCTCCACTGCCATGCGGTTGCTGACAATGAAGTAGCTGCCGTTCAGCGAGCAGACGTGGACGGTGGCTGCATGTCGCTGACGCAGGCTGGTTATCAGCTCCACCCCGCTACTGATGCAGCTGCTGTCCACCAGAATGCTAATGGACCCTGGTGAAGCAGGAGGTTCGGTGGCTGATAAATCCTGGGCAGTGGACTTCTGAGGCAGTGAAGAAGTGGCAGGAAGTGTCTAGAAAACAAAACCTCAATGTAGTTACTTTAAAATTTACTGGCTTGTTGATGGTTTAATAACTCTACAGGCTATGTCTTGCATACACTCTATGATCCTAGGGTCAAGTATGTATACACCGATCCGGCATAACATTATGACCACCTGCCTAATATTGTGTTGGTCTCCCTTATGTGGTCAAAAATGCTCTGAACCATTGGCATGGACAAGAGGACCTCTCTGGGTGTCCTATGGGGTCTGGGTTGTGCAGTGGGGCCTCTGTCAATCAAACTTGTTCCACTGCATCCTGTTGATGCTTGATCAGAATGGGGTCTAGGAAGTTTGGAGGTCAAATCAACATCTTGGGCTATTGTCATGTTCCTCAAGATGTTCCTGATTGTGTGATGTTTTTGCCATGTGGTGGGGTGCATTTCCCTGCAGGGGTAGGCCAGTGACATTTGGGATTGCTATTTGCATGAGGGAGTGTGCTCGTTCTGGGACAATGTTTATTTGGGTGTCTAAGTCTCATCAACATGGATGCCAAAATCCAAGGTTTTCCAGCAGAACACCACATAGTACCAATATGATCAATGTTATTCACTTCACCTGTCAGTAGTCAAAATGCTGGGGCTGATCGGTGTATATGTCTTCTTGCTTACTCGTACCTGGGGTTGCGTCTTTGACTGTGGCTCCATAAAGTCCAGCTCATCAGAGAGGAGGTGTTGATTTTCTAACCTCTGGCGACACCTGCAGGACAAAGAAAACAATGGTCAAGTGGTTGCTAAGTGTTTGTGCAATGCGTGCAACCATGTAAAGATGTCTTTACCTTTCATTTTTCTGTTCTTCACCCACTGAGCTCCTCTGTGCTTTACTCAACAATGAGACCTTGCATGCAATAGTCGCAGAAGCAGAGGAACTGGGGACAACACCCCCTTCTGTTGGGAGACTTTTCTCTTTACTAGCTTCCTCTGTTTCATCCTCACTAGAATCATTAATGCGTATAACCCGGGTGCGTTTGGTTTTCGTTCCAGCTCTCTGCTCAGGTGGTGAGTCAGCTCTGGCTCTTGCTCTGGCTTTGTGTAGGAAAACACGGCGTCTGGTGGCGTAATGTCTCCTCCCGTCAACGTATGAGGCCTCGGGCATAAGTTCAACGTCTTCGGCCTCTTCCTCGCTGCTGTCCTGCTCCTCCACGTCGCTGCCCACCACAAAGCTGTCCTCTGCATACGTCTCATCCATCTCAGGCACCTGATTCCAAAGGTTTAGAATATGGAGTCAATAATTAAGCTAAACATTAACTTGGTGTTTTGTTCTTTGTAAAGAAAATATATAGTATACCTGGGAAAAGATGTCCATGTTGTGATGGTTTCTGTAGGACATTTTGAATCTGCCTTGGACTGCAGGGCTTCTCACTGACTTTAGGTAATGTGCTTGCATCTCTGAGTCTGATACAGAGAAGAGCAGACAGGAAGACAAAGTGTAAATGTCACAGCGCAACTCATTCAGCCTCCACTAACACTGAAAAACTCAGAAGAAACAGAGTAAAGCCACATTTCTCTGAGAAACAATCATGCATTACCATTCAGTCCCTGCGAAGCGTGCGTGTTGTCGACCACAAAGCCGTCCAGAGACTGATTCTGTTCCTCTCCGTCTTCTTCATCAGATGAAACGTCTTCCCCCTCCTCATCCTCCGACAGCTCTGCTTCCTCATCCAGGAACTGACGCCCTTTTCGGTATATGGTGCGCTGACAAAGGAACGGCGGAAAATGTCAGGGCTGATGAATGCCGAAGATGCTTGTGCAACTGACAGATATTTAATGAATTGACATTTTTATAAAAGGAGAGCAAGGTGAGGGGGATTTGGAGGAAAAGTTTAACTAGTCTAAAAACTTGTGTCTATTTAAAGAAAAAAACAGCAGTTACTACTTTTTGCTGATTATTTTATAATAGCAATTTATCACGTGACAATACAAAAACAATGCCACAATTTGAAACCTACAGTTTACAGAGCTTTATTGTCAGTTTCTAGTCCTAATAAAGTTCTTGCTTTAATACTGTCACTGACAGAGCATCAGTTTAGGCCACAGCAGGCAGCTGTTTTCATGTAAGAGGTCAAAAACCAGAGAACAGTAGGGCATTTAGCATCTAAAACCCCAGACAAATGCACCCAGACTCTCAAATTATATAAAGTACATTAAGCTTCTGCACCTACAACTCTCAAACCAGAGCCATGTCTGTACCTGCATATGTGTTACCATGTGTAGTGGCATGAAAATATGGAAATAAATGACATAATGGAGATTCAGATCACAGCATCCTGCAGAACCATCTGTTGCTGTACATACCTTGGCTTTTGCCTGTTGGACTTGCTGCCTCTGAGCTCCCTTCGGTGTGGTTCTGCGCATGAATACGGACTCATTCTGGAAGTCTTCATCAGAAACAGCTCCATGCTCTGTTTCATCAGACTGGAACGGAGAGAACAAATTAGTCGAATACTGTACACTGTTAATGTTTAACGCTGCTGCATATTACTGGATCATGAGCATTTGTAGAAAAGATTATAAGTAATGCAGGAAGTGTAGGTATTTAAATCATATCAACTGAGCCACGTTGTTTGTATTACTGTTTTCTTACAGTGTTAAGGGCAGCAGCAGGTTTTCTTTTCACCACCACCGGGGAGTCCACATCACTGGTGATCTTGGACTAGCAGAGACAAAAGATGTCACATTTTTAAATGCAGTGTGTTCAGCGTCTCCATACAATACCTGTAAACAGTGCAAGTTTGTCAGTGTCTACTATACAACTTTGATGTGTTTTGCTACGACATTTCAGGAGCAAAACAAATGCGTCTTCACATCTTACAAGCTGGTTGTCATGACAACTGCAGGCACCTTGGAAATGATGGACAGAGGCAGACCGCTACGTCTGAATCACAGTTTCCAGCTTCTCAAATTGAACAAACTGAACATCTTCAGGTTCTGGACTGCTTTAGACACTTTAAATCTAATACCACCAAGCAAGCTGAGCCTTTTTCTAGAAATTCTGCCATTTTAAGGATGAAATAATTAGCAGCTTCATGAAATTAAATTTTAAAAAAACATAATTTGCAGCTGCCACATCCACAAGCTTTGCTCACCACTTCTGGGGACGACAAGGGGTTGACCTTGTTCGGATGTCTTCTTTTATGAAGCACAATCTCATCTTCACTGTCACTGTTGTGCTCTACTGAGACAGAAGACGAGACAAACATGCGTGTATCTTGACAGCAGATTGGGGCAATGCATAGTGAGCGAAATTTCAAGTTTAGAAATCTAATGTTTTTAATATTAAACAAACCCGGATGATGAGATTCCTCACTCGGTCGCTCCTCTGCCACAGCTGCACCACCTTCTGGTCGTCTCCGTTTCAGGCTGGAGCATGCAGGCCTGCTGAGACCAGGCATGAGCGTCCGCCTTGCTCTTGGTGATGTGATCGGAGATGGGAGTGCACCACTGTTAGACGTCCTGTGCTCTGATAGCATTTGTTGTGTAAACAACTTGGATTCGCTGCACAGTGCAGACGTTCTCTGTCTGGTGAAGCTGTTATAGGGGGTTGAAGAGGTAGAAGCAGCCGGAAAACAAACAGTGGATCCAGCATGCTTTTTGGGCTGCGGAGACGCCGGCATGCATGGGGCAAGAGCGGCTTCTTCTTTCCCTTCGTCCTCAGAGTCTTCCAGTGAATAGCCGAGGTCAAAGTTGACAGAAAATAAGTCATGTGCGTTTTCAAATGGCTCAGTATATTCTTGCATTGCATGCTGTTTAACTGCCGTCATTGTATTATCTGCTACAGGTGTAGCTTGTGCTGGTGTTTGTCTATCAAGTTTTGTAGTGTTTTGGGTGTTTGTGTCCTGAGTTATCAGCTTGGCACTTGAAGTAGGAGTTATGTGCTTTGTGCATGATAATTCACTCCTTTGCACTGCGCTCAATCGATGTGTGCCATCAGCTGACTGTGTAGTGCTACATGGATTTGTTGGGGTTTTCATGTGCCCAGTTTTTTCTGTGCTATTAAGAATGTGGTCAGCACGGGGGGATGTCCTTGGTGTGGTGCCATCCTCAGGAGTGGGGATATCCGGAATGGTCATCTGCAGGAAGGCTTCGTCATCCTCAAACAAATCTATGCTCTCATCCATATGGGAGCTGCACCGAGAGGTTCCGTTGTCTTTCACTCCGCCATCTGTCAAACGAGGCATTTCCTCATCCCTCACATCATCCAAGCTGTCCTCACTCATTTCTTTGTTTTCTTCAGCTTCCATATGAACCTGTTCCTCCGTGAAGTCACCACACATGTTATCATCTGTCTCCTTGTTGTCTTCCCTGACATCATTATTGTCATTTATTTCTTCGTCCCCAAAAACCTCATCCCAAGTCGGACTGACAGGTTCCTTCCTGTGACCAGGCCAGTTGGGAGAGAGTTTACTGCTCTCTGACTCTGGCCCAGGGGCTGCATTGTCAACAACTCTCATCATCACCTCATCATCATCGTCGTTGTCGTCGTCGTCGTCGTCGTCGTCATCCACATCCAAGCTAAAGCTGACTAGGAATGGCTGACGGGGCAGCTGAGGAGAGGGAGGAAGTGATGGAGCGGCCTCTAAAACGTCAGTTGGTGGCGGTGGAGATCGTGACAGGAGTTCAGCCACGTTGGCCAGGATGACCTTCAGACTCTCATCTCTGCCTGGGAGGAGTTTGTCAGAGCAGCGCAGCGGTGCTGGATCCCATTTGGGAAGGTAGAACATTGCCTGAAGTTCAACATCTTCATCATTTTCAGCAACTAGCTGTGAAATATTGTCTAAATTTAGAGGATGCTCATCTCTCACGACATCCTCGTTGACAATGATACAGTCATTGTCGATATCAGCAACTGGACTGTTTGATGGAGAACAAACTGCTTCGGGTCTTGAGGGATCTTTAATGCCATCATCAGGTACCTCATTGATATGATTAACAGGTAGCTTTTGTTTCGTCGTGGAAAATATCCCCGCTGTTTCCTCGTCGATACATTCCAGTTCAGACCAAGACGAGCGAGATGGTTTGGTTTTATTGTTGGTGGTTTTTGTGCAAATCTTAGCGGCCTTTGGTTTCTTCTGTCTGCTCTTCACAGTGTCGCCTTGGTTGAGGTAAGGAAGGAGTTCCTTTTCATAACGACATTCCCCCTGAACACAAAAACACAGAAAGTTGTATAAGAAAAGATCCCTCTGCAGGGGAACCGAGGACAGGGAGCTGCAATCAAAGTCTAGACTTGCAGACCCCAGATGTGGCATTTAGGGCAGCCACTTCCCCAATCAAACAGCTTGTTTGCTCATGTTCATACTGTAATCTAATCAGGAAGTCTCCTATGAAGAGAGATGTCACATTGCAGCCACGCATGGATGCAAAAAAGCCTGATGTAACATTTATCTGTTTTTATGAAGCAGTGAGAAAGAGAGCCACTTCATTTTTTTTTTCTCTCCAGGACAGTCATTTTAGAGGACAATACACGTATACATTTTCTCCAAATGAAAATAGAACTTCACCATCCCTGCCTTGTTATATGTCGGGCAGACAGACACACACACTGCAATCATCTTGCACCTGTCATCTGGGCAAACCACATGTCCTGGAAATGATTCATCTGAAGTGGTATCCTGCTTGGGTCGACAGGGTGCCATCGAACCTGTGGCCAGCAGGAGGACGATGCTCAATGAACCGAGAGAAGGAGGGAATAGGTGCCTAATGTAGAGGGTGTATTGAGAAAAAAATACTGGTTTTGC
Organism: Chromis chromis; assembly: GCA_900302755.1. Classification (NCBI taxonomy): domain Eukaryota; kingdom Metazoa; phylum Chordata; class Actinopteri; family Pomacentridae; genus Chromis; species Chromis chromis. The sequence goes on from OMNN01098685.1 coordinate 39,144, forward strand.
CCAGACACAGGGGAAAAAAGAAACAGAAGAGCACTCGGGCACTATATTAAAAAAAAAAAGAAGGTGATATGTATCTCTAAAATGACCCGGTGAATGTGCATCTTGTCTGGATATTTAACTGTCTATATTCACTTCTCAGTAAACCTCTCACTAAAGCTGCAAGGCTGTGAAATACAAGAAGAGAACGCATTACCCCAATTACTCCACAATACAGCATTGAATGGATTGAATCTGAGCTATATCTCTGACCTACAAAGCCCATACTTACAAGTGCACACGCTCACAGTTCCTATAAGTCTGGGGTTTTTAGTGAATTTGCTGTCAGGGTACAAAAACTGTGGAATAAATTACAGTCACACATCAGCTGAACAAGGTTTGACTTGTATATTAAAAAAAAGAAGATGATTCTGCTTTCATTTATTTACATAACAATTTCTCTGTCTAGAAAACTCTAGACCGACAGACATTGTTATGTTCTTATATTTTAAGAAGGTAACAGCCCAAATGTCTTAAATAGAGTGAAGGTAATATCTGATATAATCAACATTACTTAACTGTTTGTGCCAAATCTGACAATCCACGCACTAATTATAGATTTGTCTAAAAACAAAAACATCAGCAACATGGTGGTTCTAAATGAAAATCAGGGGACAACAATGGTTATTAGAGGCACAATGAATGTCTGTACCAAATCCATCAAGTAGATATCAAAGTATTTCTTAGGATAAGGTTCATTTGGTCAGCTGATGGTGCTACAGGAAAAATAATCACCAAATTCATTATTATTCATCTTCTTTGAAACAAATGACTTGGCAATCCATCAAATAATTAGTGATGTATTTCATTAAAAACCAAATGCCAACCTAATGGTGGCACCAAAGGAGAAGTGACAAAGTAACTAGGATCTATTCCTTGTGAACCTTTGTTTTACAAGTTGTTAAAAATGGCTCCATAAGGAAAGGTATCAGTGTTATTTATGAGCTAACACCTTAATTGCTTAGATTTTTGATCAGCAAGTTTCTGGTTTATGAAGCTTTTGAGTGGCAGTTACAACATGTTCCACCCTGACAAAGCGAAACCAAAGAGATTTATAGTCTTAAAAAACTATGATGACTTTTATTAGTGTTACTTAACACCTTGGACTACATTAATCCTTCAACTAGACAAACAAGCCTGCAGGCGTCACACTGTAATTAACATTTCAACACTCTGTGGTTCTCACTGATGGCCAAATTCTTTTCACAGGTGAGGCTTGGTACTGAAAAAAATGGCATCTACAGTCATGTGAAAAAATTAGGACACCCCATTAAATATTCAGTTCTTCATTAAGAAACATTCACTTTTCAATGTCTAATCTTGTTTTTATTTATCTCTGGAAAAGGAAGCGATTTAAGTGCAGGTAAACAACAAAAATGAGCCTTGTTTTATTCATTAAACAAAAGATATTAACAAAAATGCATATTCTAACTGAGGAAAAAGTTAGGACACCCTACCCCCTCATAGCTAGTGTTACCCCCTTTGGATTCTTGTAGCATCTACCAGTCTCTGACATCAGTCTGAGGAAAGTTTGCTCCACTCCTCAACACAGAATTCTTCCAGCTGTGAGATGTTTGAGGGGTTTCTTGCATGTCCAGCCTGTTTCTAGTCACCTTACAGCATCTCAATGGGATTAAGATCTGGGCTGTGACTCTGCCGTTCCAGGACTCTCCATTTCTTTTTGTTTTTAAACGCGTATTTTTCAGTTTTAATTGTTACCTCCGCCAAGCAGAGGTTATGTTTTTGCTGATGTGTATCTGTTTGTTTGTTTTTTGTTAGGAAGATAAC
>OMNN01098686.1:3857-32717 GCA_900302755.1 Chromis chromis
AATTTTATAAATGAGCTAGCAGTCAATAACGGCTGACATACTTTAGCATTAAACAAATAACACAACTGTGCTTATTTGAAATTATAGTTACAAATTCTCATTTCTTACTATTAAAGACAAATATGTGGACAAACATTTACAGTTTGAAAACCACAAGACATGAAAAACCTGCAACACACAGAAAATTTTAAAATCCTTTCTAATTTTTGCTTCCTCAGCAAAAATACATTACCATATTATGGATTTACACCATCCATGCTGTTATCTATAGAAGTTTTATCTGATTTATTACTCCTCACCCCTACAGACGAAGATATTGCCCATCCCTAGTTCTTAAAAAGTTGCCCACACATTACTCTAGGGGGAAGAGGAGAAAGCAAGAACAGTTGTAGGTAGCATCAGGGTAGGCCTGACTGACAGGCTGATGACACACCATATGGAGATGCTGGGCGAATTTTACCCTGAGGGGGACAACAATGTTTTTTTATTATTTGTTTGCCTCATCCCTGTCAGCTACTCTTACGAAAAACGAGAAGGAAGAGACAGCCAGGTTGTGGAAGCTGACAGCCGCGCACGCAAACACAAGAAAATACGCAGACGAACGTGTGCACAGAAATGACAGACTGTACTCAGATACAGACGAGGTACAGGCACGAGAGCAGGCACACACACAGTTGGTAAAGACATACTGTACGTAGTCGAGAGGGACGGATAGAGAGGTTTTTATGCTGTTCTTAATTTTGGAAAGTGAAATGACACATCAGGTTTGGAGTCAACTGACTTGAGTTGCATTTCGGATGACAGCATACTTAGGGCATAACCTGTCATACAAATATAAAGAAAAGAACTGTCCTACCACCAGATGATCAACATGTTTTTGAATACACATGCTGACACTCACTCACTCACTCACTCACTCACTCACTCACTCACTCACTCACTCACTCACTCACTCACTCACTCACTCACTCACTCACTCACTCACTCACTCACTCTGTACAATATCAGTGTTTTCTTGTTCTAGTTAAGAACTCATTACATCAATTATGTTTTTAGCAGGAAAACAGGCCCATATTTTCAATTATTATAATCAGTTTTGAGGCATAAAATACTTATTTGTTTGCCAATAAAAACACCTAATACTATGCATATAAATATAATCTGTAAAAATAGTTAATTGTTTGCTTTACCCTATACACTAATCAATCTTTGCATGAAATCAAAGCCTACATAGTGTCTGATGCTGTAAAAAACAAAAACAAAAAAAACAGAGCGCCCAGATAGCCTAGCGGTTATGTCGCGTGACCCACGTGCAGAGGCGTAGCGGCTGTGCCGGGTTCATATCTGACCATGGCCATTTACCGCATGTCCTGCCCCACTCTCTCCTGTTTCTGACTCTATCCACTGTCCTGTCCTCTCTAATAAAGACATTAAAAGGCCAAAAATAAATAAATCTTCTTTAAAAAAACAAAACAAAAAAACATACCTGTTTGGAAGCTTCAGAGGAGGAACGGACTTCATTTCCAAAATTTCCATTTAACTGCAACGTTGCTGTAAAAGTAGAATTGTGAAAAAGCATTTAAACATAATTATCCTATTCTGAAATTTGCAGCTTTCATTAATAGTTATTAAATTAGCCTTATCATTTAAATAACATCAGACAACAGCAGTCAGATGGATTGAGTTTGTGTTAAGCCAAGATTATATAAGCTAGTTCTCAAAACACAAAACAAAGCTTCCCCTTTACCTTGTGGATCCAGTCTGGGATCGACGAATCCCCAGTGCTGATAGAGAGCTGCCAGTTCATGGGGATTGTAATTTTTCAAGAGACTGAAAATATCAATGTCCACTGGCATTTCTCCTGCTGATTCACTCTTTCCCTGAGCAAAAAGGAGTGGATCTAAATAAGCTTTGCTTCCATGTAGCCCCCACATGTTCATGGCAGCCCAGAGATCAGGACCTTTTGGAACTGAAGCAAAGTCATACGACTGCCTGCGGGAATGGAGTCTATCTGAAGCTACATTAGAAGAAGTCCCACCGTGATTTCTTGCCAGCATAAAACCCAAACCCTCCTGTGGGAAGTTTCCCTCTACAGTAGCTCTGTTGCCTCTGTGTTTGGGGCTGCTTGTAGGCTGGAAACTGTGAAGGCTCTTGCTGTGCACAGTACTGTTTGATGAAGTAGCCTGCGTACTGGAGCCTTTACTCCCACCCTCTACCGCTCGGTTATGTTCGCTAGACTTCCTTTGAGGTTGGAGTCCAACCTTTACACTAGACTGTGTCCCATTAGAAGACCGCGAGTCCTTCGACTGATGCTTGGACTTCAGGTTGCCTGATTGGGTCTTGGAAGCTGAGTGTTTGCTACTACTGCTGTGGGCTGTAACACCTGGAGGCTGTGTGCGCTGAGTCCTTGGAGCGGGTAAAGCTGGGCAGTCTTTGCCTTCAAGAAATGGCGGCGGCCCTGTGCGTCTCCACTGAGAAGCGCCTGCCTTCAAACTCTTGATGCTGTTAACGCAGGGTGCCCACTTGGGTGCCATAGAGCTGCTGCCATCCACCCTGTGTGCAACCCGCTGATGGATCCACAGTACTTCTGGGTAGTTGGTGGTGTGGGAACAGTATGGACACTGATGTCTCACCAGGCCCTCTGTTTTTACTGAATAGTTAACAGTACCATCTCCATCAGTTATGGGTAATGAAGAAAGATTAAGGAGACTGCCAGCATCGCTAGTAGCATGTCCGTGTCCTTTGACCTCTGTGCCATTTGACTTTTCTATTTTAATGTTTGACTCTGCTAACTCTTGGCTTGGAGGACATGTGTAGGGGTTCCAGTATGGCTGACTGAGCAACACGCTCCTGCTTCTGAGGTAGTCCATGTATCTTGAGGCTTTGGAACCACTTTTGCTAATGTTGTCCAAAATGGTGCTCTGTTTGCTGTAGGGAACCAGGAAGTCCTGGTGCTGCCTGTGCATGTGAGACCTGAGTAGTGAGGCGTCAACAGTGTGGAAATCACAGTGCTCACAGAAGTAGGTTTTTTTATCTGTAGGTAAGAACAGAAGATGTGGTGTAAAGGACATTTATACAATTAAAATGGTTGTGGCAGTATGTACAGGTATACGACACAGTCCTAGGAGGAAAAATACTGTCAAAAGTTTAAAATTGTCATTTGCCTGGAGTTGATGTTGGTCAGAAGACAGATCATAGTAGCACTTTGTAGCGTCATAGAGGAATAGACAGAGATAATGCACAGTATGTGAGTAAATCAATCTAAAAATGGTAACTATTCTCTATTCAGTATGGCCCATTAAAACCACAAAAAAGACAAAACTCTTACTTTATATTATTTTGTATTCATGAATTAGAGCCAAAACTATTCCTCTAGTTGAAATACTTTGGAATTCAATTTTGATGTCCCTTAAAAATCTTACATGAGAAAACTTAAATGATAGTGGATTATCAAAATCCTATTGTATTAACAATGTAATTCAATTAGAAATTCACTAGAGGTCACCCTTTTCCACAGTACACTGCTAAATTATGACAGATTTGTAGTCTGGAGTTGTTGAGTGTTGAGTTTCCACTGCTGTTTTTGTACGCTTAACCTGTCTTACAGCAATCAATTACAAAAATTTGCATGTCCACAAACTTAACTTTAGATACATTCAAAGATAGTGAAATATGCAGTATAAAGCAATTGACCTGGGCAACAAACTGGGCCTGGTAATTAAATCCTGTGTTCAAAGAATGTAAACTATTGTCGTGTCTAAGCTGTAGCATTGATATTGGAGTGCACTGTGGTGTTTTTGGCTCACCTTCCTGGTCTTGGCTCCTGATGTTGTTGGTGTGTTTAGATGAGAAATGAACATCTTTGACCTTCTTAGTCTGCAGTGCCTCATAAAACGCATGACCAAGTCCGTTCAACAGAATACGGTCCTTCTGGCAGATTTTTTTGTCACCACCTTTAGTGTGAGCCAAGCTGTTTGATGTGTGATCGAGGCCTGTATCAGCCTTCTTCTTCTTCACGTTGGAGCTGGAGGTGTCAATTTGCTTCCTCTTCTTCTCCTGCTTTAGGGGTACATACTCGCCCTTTTCTGTGTCATAAGCCACCTCGGCATCAGCCAGTCTCTCCTCCCATCCCAGACACTTTTCTGTGGCCTCCACTAATCGTCCCTTTGTGGCCAACTGCCATGCCTGGTAACTACAAACTGGATCCAGCTCAGGAATTCTCCTGCCCAGACTCCTTTCCTCAGGGGTTTCTCTAGGTCCAGCACATGTGAGGTTCAGGCTTTCGAAAAAATGCTTCTTAGAATTGTGCAGCTCAGAGGCCTCAAGGTCTTCCTGTGGTTGATTCTGCATCTGAGAGCGACTCTGATTTAGTTTATGCAGCTTTTCATGTATCCGCAAGGTCTTGCGGTCATAGAAGAAGTTACCACAGCCTGCGCAGAGCTCATAGAGGCATTCTTCATTTATCAGTGATGCTGGTTCCTGAGGAACCCCGTTGATGGTGGCTGGAGGGTCGTTGCTTTTGCTGCCCCGCAGCTGGGCTTTGACCCGATGAATGCGCATATGACTTTGGAGGAACCATGCTTGGCGGAAGCGTCGTCCACAGATCCGGCAGCCATGATCCTGGGAGCCCCGGTGCCTTTTCATGTGGGCCTTGAGGAGTAATACCTGAGGGAAAGCCTGGCCACAAATGGTGCAAGAAAAAGACCCACCATCAGCCCCATCACCGGCCTCAGCACCACCTTTACCCTTAACTTTCTTCTTGGTTCCTTTCTTCTTCACCTTCCCATTGACATGAGCTTTGCCAGACGTGCTGATGATTTCAGGAGGATCAGGTCTAACAGCATCATCTTTCTGTCCTTGATCTTCGTCCCCTTGCTTATCGCTGAGGTTGTGGCTGAACAGGCCCAGTTTATGGCTTCGAATATGAGCCTTCAGACTGCCCTTCTGAGCCGTCCTGTGCTCACAGTAGGGACACTTGTACGGCTTCTCCCGAGTGTGTCTTCTCATGTGCTGAGACAGAGAGCTGAGAAGAGGAAAACTACGACCACACACCCCACAGGTGTGGCATGACGTCACATCTTCCTCTGTCTCTGCCTTTATATTAGCAGTGTGTTTCTGTGATGCATCCTCCCTCTCTTCTGTCTCCATTACTTTTACTGGAGCACTGCTACGTCAAAAATCACAGCTGTTGAACAAATCCTCTAACTACGCAAAGTGTAATGTTCAAGAAGATACTAAGTTCTCAAAAAAGGCATCAAAAACTTGCAAAATATCACAGCTTTAGTGTCCATCTTGATGTCTGGAGAGATGTTCTTTATCAGTTTGCATGCTGTTTTCAGAAGAATACCTGAAAATGAAAAGGAAAGAAAAAATTAAACAAGCCTTGTGATAACTACATTATTAAAATTCACAAAATGTTTATTTTTTTTCATCAGGGTCAGATCTAAATTGGTTTTGATCATGGTTTAATATGCTTACAAAATAATTTGAATTAAATAAACTGTGAATGACAAATTAAACATGAAGAAAAATGCACAAGGCTCTAAACATTTTATACAACATATTTCTAAATTTGTCAAAAGCCTTATCTTTGCATAGACGCCCTTTTACTCCGTTTTGAATATGTTTAAATACTTTTAATATTTATAATGTGTAAAATTTGTGGTGCTTTCTCCAAATCACAGTTACCATGCATATATGGTGTATAATCAATTTCCAAATTCTTAATATAAAGAAAAAAATAACTAGTAAAGCCAAAAACGGAGTATGATGGTGGTCTTGGCTTTTGTTGGCTTGCTGCCTTAAAAACCTGAATGCAGCACAGATTACATGAAGGTGTACATCCCTGGCGTAGAACAGAAACAAGCGTTTACAGATTTCAGAGAAACATTAAAGGATAATGATCTTACTAAAACATGTTTTTTTTTCTTTAGTCAAAGAACAGCCAGACGACTGAATGATATATTTTTGTTCTAAAAGCTGTCAAACAACGTCAGACTGGTTTCACCATGATACACAAACAATGACAACAGATGTGTTTAATAGAAAAACTAACAAACCCTGTACGAAGAGAGAGCGAGAGAGAGAGCGAGAGAGCGAGAGCCCACTGTGGCAATTTGCATCACACAGATTTTGGAATAACCTTTGTCCCTTACTGGATGAATGACGCCTGTCTGTACATATTAGACCGCGGGTCAGTGTCTCAACATGCGTGTGTCTGTCAGTCCTTTGGTTGCCTATCCCTAAATTGAGTGTGTGAGCTGAAGCATGAACAGATGTATTCATTCCTGGCCAACCAGGATGAGCCCTGAGGGGCCATCCACTCTAATTCACGATCAATAATCCATTATCAACAAACTTCATTTTAGAAACTCACTTGCTGGCACATACAGAGCCCTGATTCTGGGTGTTGGCATAAGATTGTGAGTCAAGGTAACAACAAGGTATATTTCTAAATTGTTAGTGGTTTAACAATGGGAGAAACCTCATGACAATGTGTGTTAACATTTATATTTTGATCCTTTCTTTCCTTTCTTACATTACTTCTTATATGTGATGACACCCTAAATTAACACAGAATAATCCTTCATAATTGTGAGTCAAGGAAGTTGACTGTGATACAAGCCCTCTGGTTTAAAACATCTTGTTAAAACCTCAACAAAATCATCCAGGAAGATATCAACGGTTGACGTGCTCCACATGAAAAATTGCACATGGCACGGGTGTAGTCTGATGTGGTTAAGTATGTTCCTGGGGCAAACAGGACCATTTGTTAGACTGTTTCAGTGAAAGAAGGTACTCTGTGGTATATAGTCAGCCAGGCAGTCAAAAGAAAAACCTGCTATTGTGTCGGCCGCACCAGAACTGTCACATCGCCTCATGTCTGGCCCTCCACCCCTCATTAGGGGGTCGAGAGAGTTATTGTTAAACCAAAGGGGCCTGGGCCTACACATCACTGTCTTCGAATACATGTCTGGGCAGAAAGGCAGGACAAAAGAAGACTCTTGTTTGTCTCATCAGTCTCTAAATGTGAGGGAAAAAACTAGGTGCACATACTCATAAAGGCCAGAAAACGTGGCTGACTCTGGTATGATTTTGCAGGGGATGAGGCTGTCTGTCTAATTATCTATATCTGCATCCACAGTCGCATCTGTCTGCATGCTTGCCTGCCTGCTTGCGGTCATGTGTGCTGATCCGCTCACGCTGGAATGGGTGTTGTATCCGGAATATGGAGGAGTTTAGGAGGGTTTTCTGGACGTGGCAGGTGTTTGGTAGGCAGACGCTATCAGATTAGTGCATGGGCAATGTGGCGCACTGTCTCCAAGAGGGGGAGGATATGCAAGAGAAACTGGAGGGGTGGCAATTAAGGGGTTGAGGTTAAGGCGAATGTAATGAGTTAACACAATGGGGATAAAGTCAGAGAGCTGAGGGCAACAGATGGGAATAACCGGGCCATCAGTATGGAGTGAGCCGCCACTACAGTATGAGCTTATGCCTTTGTCAAAGCAGCCTATATACTTAGTATGTGCTACTTGCATTAGCAAAATATCCTCTTGCATTTGTATAGTGTTTGTGTTAATCAGTGAACTTAATTTCTGCATTTCCATCAACAAAAATTATTTTGAATCCAGTTTTCTTCTCCCCCTCCCTCCCTGTACTCCACCATTATTTGCACTGCTTCTACTTTCATCCCATAAACACTCAAAGCCCTTTAGAGGATCTGTAAAGTAATGTAGATAGCCAAACGTGTTGCTCCAGGGCTTAACTCATTTCTTTCAGAATCCCTCGCTCCCTTTCTCTCTCTTTTCTTTGGCAGATGAATAGGCATGTCCAGTCAGCTGTCCTCACATTGATTCATCCTGACGTCCCAACCAGCTCAGCACAAACTCCCTATGGTCGGGGCACTGATGCTGAGAGCTTGTGTGCTGCGATGTGTGTGTGCGCATGAAAATATCTACTGCCGGTGTGTTGTATGTTTGTGCACTGCCTGTGTGCCTGGTTGCCGCCGTGCACTGGAAATAGCATCTCCCATCTAAAGCACATAAAGCACCTAAATACCACATTTGTTTTTGTAAGAAAGAAATGTCTACTTAAAGCTAATACCTGCAACATTCTGCCACTGAATATAAAATATGTAAAAATATTTGCTTTCCCTCAAGTATGTGTGTACCCCATGACTGTGTGAGTGTGTGTGCCTGTGCTGAAGTCATCCAAATATTCACATCCACGAGCCTGTGCCAACATACCCCTGACTGGAGATAGCATGTGACTGTCCTTATGCTAGTGTTCAAAGCCATAGTCACTCGCTAAGCCTCACCTCGCATCTACTGTTTTATGTCCAATAATCCTGTCTGTTCATACGACTGAGGCACAAAACAAAACAAGTGCACACACAGAGAATGCTTGCTTTGCTGTAAATGTAATCCAAGTATAAAGACCAGATATTTTCTAAGATTATTTTCCCCATCTTTAAGTGTACCCTCCAGATTTACAGTGCATTAAATTAAAAAAAAAATCATACAGTGTGATTATGTTGTGTTGGTAATTATAGTAAATACTATGTTGCACAAAGGATATTCAGCTTCAATGTAATCAGACCACACTACAGAGTCCTAATATTCTAGTGGAACATTTTGCTGGAAGCTAGGTAATTTATAAAGATTTAGTACAATAGTAACCGTCCATATGTGATGCCACTATTACTTTTAGTGCCTGACAGAGCTGTGTGAGCATAGCTCTCTGTTCACATGACATTTTACCTACTCTAAGAAACAAAAATAGGATCCTCCTGTTTAATAGAATTAGCTCATGTAATAACTTATTATTTATTTCTTATTATTATTTAATTTTTTCAAAAAGATGTCAGTGCTGTATTGTGAAGAACAAGCTGAAGCACAATAAACAATGTTATACTGCGTTTTAAAAACCTCCAAAATGCTACAATGTGCTTTTTTATTAAGTGTCTGTAACACGCTTTACTTTTTCAAATGGAGTCTGACCTATAATCAACCACCAACGAGCAACTTTCTGTGTTGCACTCTTCCTTTTTTTACAAATTCCTAATAGAAGTCTGTCCTCTTTATGATACAGCCAGTCAGCCATATTGAACACCTGTACAGAATGATGCTCCAGCAAAACAGAGAAATTCTTTTTTCCTTATCTCTGTTTTGTTGCAAGTGCGCAGAAACTATATTCTCTGCTGATTCATTGCTGATGCAGTTCAAGACGACTCCTTCCAGATGTAGTGGAGTCAACATAGACTCCCAGGTGCCTGCATGAGATGACATATTTAATGACTATCCAACACTGCAAACACAAAACAGCTATAAATGTGTTTACAGACTGGTTTGTGAAAGGCTGCAAAGCTACCATAACGCTAATGAAGTCAATGCACCTATTTGAAAAGGAACTATTTAGTCTACAGTTTGTTTATACCTTCTTCAGAACCCTCTACAAATATGTATCATCATAACATTGCTATTTCAGGCTACATTTCCAGTCGCCTGGTGTGACTATAGAGCTAACAGAGGGGGGCTGACTTTCCTCGACTAATGCATGAATGCTCACAAGTCGCAGCAACAGGACATTTTCTCCGTTCTGCCAACATGGCCTGAATGCAGCATTAGAGCTCTTAGAATATCCTGATGACCAAAGAACAACCGCATTACAGCCAAGTGCTGAGAAAAGTGGCCAAGCGTGAATTATAGAAAGTGACATACGTCACTCCCATCTTACCCAGCAATCTCTCAGTAGCATAAGACACACCTCTTATCACACATGTTGATTGGCACATACCTGACTATCTCACCTCAGCCTGGTTATCCATTTATGGCTTGCAAGTAACTCGTGGTATTATTCAAGGCTTACAGCGTTCCTAGAATGACTTAATTGCAGGAAAAACAGTGAAGCAGCACACTACTGTGGGCGAACAGCCTAATGTACCTAAAAGATTAGACAGCCATGAGCTCAACAGTCACAAGCACGGACAAACTTGCGCACATTGGTGCCCATCCCCCTCCTTCGCCAACTCTCCACTCGGTTACACAACATATACAGGGATTACTCTTCATTGCATGAGATGAGCCGCTCAATGAGTGGCCTTTTATCATGGATGCCCCTTAGTGCATTAAGAGGCATCCATAACATTACAAAGAGGAGACGAGAGAGACTCATGATGGAGGTTTTACCTGTGGTAGAAATACACAAGATGTCTAATGCAGGCCCTAATGCTGGAACTAACTGAACAGTGCCCATGAGAGCAGAGAAGCAAAGATGAAGAGATGTGATTTCTAGGAATATTGTTATTTAATATTAGGGGAAATTATGAATGTTATCTGCTGTGATAGGTGTGAGGATCCACTGTGGACCCACTCTCTTTTCAGTGTGGATTGGCTAGTGTGGGAGACACTGGAGTATAATCTGCTGGCATTAACTTGCTCTCTAAAAAAAGCACTCTCGACAGGGATTAGATTATCATGGCAAGGTCAACTCAGACTCACTCTGACTGTCTCCCTTTATGTCTCTTTATCACTCTGGTTTGTGTCTTTTACTCTGTTGGTTTTGCTCTCATCATTTGTCCCCTTGTCCTCAGGTGTACATTTTGATTTCAGCCTCACCTAAATATAGGTCAGGCTACTAGTGTGAAAGAAAACACAATAGATTTACACAGATTAAACACACGGGATGTTCTGTACAGTGTGAGCGCTATGTATGCTCTATTCCAAACATAGAAGCAACAAAAATACTTCAACTTACATCCTTTCTATTTTACAACATTTGAAGTTTAAAGAAGGTGAAACTCCTTTATGATCTAATCAATCAGCTATTCTCGATATTCATCAATTATTTGGCACATGAAGTGTAAGAAAACGATGAAACAATCCCAAATTGTTTTGTCCAACTAACATTTCAAACCCTAATTATTTTCACTTTACTCTATTAAGCATAGAAAAACAGTAAATCCCCAAAATTGAATAGAAACAGGATTAATAATTTTGCCTTTAGAAAACCACTTGAATTCAAAGTAAACACAGTAAACCTGTGCTCCAGAACAGTAGACTCAGTAAAGAACTCCTAAGCTTAACACCACACTTGCAGCTTTCCCTATGTAAACCAATGAGCGGTGATTGCTACCACGTCTTTGAGGTCATCAGGTGGGAACCTTCCTTCAACGGTGTTTCGTCTAGTTGGTCCCACAACACCTCCAGGAGGCTAGACAGTGATCCCTGGCGTCCCAGAGTCACTCCCTAATGCCAGCCATCACCGCTTCTCACCAAAACACTCATTTCTTTTGCCTAAACTACCACTAACAGCACTTTTTATTACACAATTTATTAAAACTTCAGCAACACCAAACAACAATGGCGTGTGGAAGGCGACAATATCAGCACTCAAGCAGTGAAAGGATGTGTGCTGTGAAAGTGATGAAGAAGATTGATGCCCTGTGGATACAAAAGAGTGTAAATTTCCTTGAAGACAGTGGGAGAGATGTCTCACTCACTCTTTTTTTTATCCGATTCTTAAAATATGTCACTGTTTTTGTTGCAAACCAGAAAAAAATTCATTTTCATTTAATTTCCTGCTTAACAAAATGTATAATTTTAAAAAATTGTTTAATTAGATCCTCAGTTTGTTCAAAAACTGGCTTCCTAAAATTGTGAAATCAATCCTAACAGCCGGTGGGTTTCGATCACATGTGCAACAATGTGACAGAAAACCAGGATGCTGTTTTAATCAGATGTCACGGTAATAAAGATCTGCATGTTACACCACTGGAGTGACAGACGGCGTGACTAAGGTGGATATTGGAGAGAGAAAAACTGAAACACCGGGAAAGCCTGGCAATGATATCAAACGTCTGATGATGCGTGCCGGCTGCCAGGATCTACAGGGAGAAGTATTGACTGCATATTAAAAATAACTGTTATTGCAGCCTCAATCCGGCCAGATACGTTTGGCAGCGTTGAATGGGAGACTGGAGATACAAAGGCTGCTATGTGTTTTTAATGCTCATCCAATCAGACTTAAAATACACGAAAAATCAGCTGCAATTAACAGTCTGTGGTTCAACCTCCTACTTGGTGTGTCATTTCTCCTCTGAAGGAAAAATAGGATAGATGGATGGATAGATAGATAGATAGATAGATAGATAGATAGATAGATAGATGTAATATGTTCAGTCTTCCTGCAGATGGAGACACTTCAGCACATTTCCCCCCACAATAAAACTGGCCTCCTGCTAAAATGGCTCATGTGCAATCTAAAAAAAGGCCGGTGTCAATGAGTTTACAGTCATTACTTTTGTATAAATGTTAACATGACCGGCTCTGACATTTTCCACAAAATGTTGCTCACGATAAGGGAGACATCCTCCCTCTTGTGAGCCACCGTCAAATTGAACATGCTCCAATGCTCTGCAAAAAAATAAATAAAAATGATATATTCTGCCAAGTGAGTTTGGCCAGTTTTGCACGTTGACTGAAAGATGCATCACAACAGAAATCCAGTGATTTGACAACAATGTTATTCACTTCACCTGTCAGTGGTCAGGAGCTGCTGATCACCTTCTACACCGCCATCATCCAGTCTGTCCTCTGCACTTCCGTCACTGTCTGGTTTGGATCGGCCACCAAGTAGACGCTTCAGGTAGAAGCTTCCGCTGCCTGAAGGCCAACACAGAAAGGATGCAGAGGAGCTTCTTTCCTGAGGCCATCCGCATTCTGAACTAGAACTAAAAAAGGACTCCAGAGCATCACTTGAGGAGACCACAAGGGGAATATTTGTTGTCAAACATGAGGCCACCAGTCATCCAGAGGACGTAGGAATTGTCCTCCAAGGCCAGCAGTTTCTTCGTGGTCAGGACAGCATTGGATTAGCTGCTGCCATGTTATTTGGCCTAATGTACGCAATGAACCTCAACGACCTTCCTGAACTGAAGTTCACTTTCATAGTGCTCCAGAAAGTTGTTATGAGCTGAATGGCAACATGCTATCGAAGAAAGCCCAAGTACTCAAAATCAGACTCTATGAGTGATCTGTTGCTGTGGACCACTGTTGCACTTTCAGACGTGCAATGTTGCTTGTGTTCCATTGTACTTCCTTATTATATTGGCAGGTCTCTTTAACCTCTGTTCAGATTTGGCATTATTGTTTTTGTCATTGCTGCACATTTAGTGTTAAACATAATGGAGGAAAGTGAGCCATTAATACTGTTACATGTTGGAGCCATTTGGCAAAGTCAAAGACGATTTTTTTCCCTGGAAAATAATAGTTTCAGACAGTAGTGGAGGTTTATTATTATGGGTCCTGCTTTATGTGGAATGTGGAACATCTATTCAGTTTTATTGTGGGAGCTACTTTAAGGACTGGTGTTGCATTAGCTTGTAGCAGTTATAGATGTTTATGATGCTCTCTTAAGAATATGGTGTCCATGTGTTCCTGTGATGGAAATTATGATATGTGTTTGTGTATACATACTATTTATATACATGCATAACTAACGTGGTTTTTGGTTGCGATTCCATTTTGCTGCTTTATTTTCATTCTTTTTCCAGGCGTAGTTGATGATAGAGGGTGAAAAATGCCAACAACTCTTGTAGATTTGTAGTCCACTTTTAAAGTTGTTTTACTCTGAGAAAATACAGCTGTTGGTAAATGTGTTTTTGTTTATGCCTTGTTTTTTTTAAAAGATTTTATGATACATGTTGTGGAGAACAGATTAGGATAGATCAGATAGGATGTACAATAACAGAAATCAGTACAAGGAAATTATGAGGAATGTATGCACAAATGACAAAGAATAGTGTAATAACTTGAGCAGGCTAGGTCGATTTAACAGGTACTAATAAAAGAAACAGCATATAAAGAAGCTTTTAATTAACATGAAAACAAATCATGTTGGTTTAACATGGGGTAAGTGCATATACTTAACATTAAAGAAAGTAGTTTAATTAACATGAATAAGTCATATTTGTTTTATAAGAAATAGTGTGATGTATTTAACTTTATTTGTGGGGGCAGTGGTGGCACAACAGGTTAAGTCCCTGACTATTGATCAGAAGGTCAGGGGATCAAATCCCACTGCAGCCACTGTTGGGCCCTTAAGCAAGGCCCTTAACCCCTGACTGCTCCCCGGGCACTGCACCGCGGCAGCCCACTGCTCCTGCTACTTGTTTGTATAGTAGGATGGGTTAAATGCAGAAAATGAATTTAAAATGGATTAATAAAGGTTAAATTATTAATTAAATATTTTTTTCTTAACATGATATTATTATGTGCAACCCATGTACATATTTTTTTCATGTAAATCCAACAGACTTTTTTTCTGTTGTTAACACTGTGAACATCATTTTCTGCCTCAACCATCCTGCATTTACTTCTTAAGGTTGCAATGCACACCTGTTGTTGCTGATTCTAATCCAGCTTTACATCAAATATCAGGATTGCTGGCTTCTTGTCGTCTTGCAGTTCTCTTCTTTAAGGCATTATGTAGCAATAATTTCATTGGGATTATCTGTGCAGCTTATGCACAAAATAATAGTGCTTTGAAAAATGTTTTCAGCCGTCTCGTGGGAATTTGGGCGTTTTAATACATTATATCTATCAATCCATTATTTTCTGCTTATCTGGGCTTAAGCAACTTCAGACATCCCTTTTCCAGAAACACTTTCCAGAACCTCTTGGGGGAATCCCAGGGCATTCCCAGGTCAGATGAGATATTTAATCCCTGCAGGGAGTTCTGGATCTACCCTGGAGTCTCTTTCCAGCCAGACGTGCCCAGAAAACCTCTAAATAATAATAATAATAATAATAATAATCTAACCTTTATTGATCCCCTTGGGGAAATTCCTTCTCTGCATTGACCCATCCTATTCAAAGTTAACCTTAACTATACATACTAGGAGCAGTGGGCTGCCACGGTGCAGCGCCTGGGGAGCAGTCAGGTAACCTTGCTCAAGGGCCCAACAGTGACTGCAGTCGGGGTTCGATTCCCTGACCTTCTGATCAGTAGTCAGGGGCTTAACCTGTTGCGTCACCACTGCCCTCCAAAAAAGGAAGTCATCCGAATCAGATGCTCACACCACCTCAACTGGCTCCTTTTGATGTGAAGGAGCATCGACTCCCACCGAGCAGCACATCATTCATTGCATGTATTGAACTAATGTAAGACTTGTTTCATGTCTTTTAGGGAGGAAAGCTGTATTGATTTAACTACTATGATAAATTGCACACAAAATATGAATATGAAGTCCTGTTGTGTGGATCTTGTAAAGAAAACAACAGGTGGTTTAGCGATGAATTCTAAAGCTGTATATATGTCTAACAAATGCAATGATGTAAAAAGAGACGTCTGGAAAGTAGATGCTTAAAACAATGAAGCAGCATCATTAGGAAATGTTAAAGTACAAGTAAGATAAGATAACATGAGAATAAATGCAGTGCCTAGTTAAAAAGCAAAAGATACATGTATGACACATTACTGAAACTTTAAAAAATAATCTAAAATAAGATAAGAATTAAAAAGTATGAAGTAATTCTGGCAATATTGCACCTTAAAAATTAAATATTGCATATAACATTGACAATGTTGTATATGAATCAATATAGTACACATGAAAACTGAAATGTAACACATGATACTGAAACTGATATTGCACAAACTATTGAGAAAAAGTAATATTGCAAATTGATATTATTGTTCAGAAGTATATCTCAGTAAAAGTAATTTTCCACTATTTGAAAAAAAAATCATCAACACAGACAGGATTCAGGGCCTCTACAAGATTAAATAACAATGCAAGAACCACATAATTTGCAAATAATCCATATACTATGGTGACAAGCCCACCCTGAACACCATATCTATAACGAAGGTCCACACAACTCCTGCACCTGCCATTTACCAACCTGAGCGAGGCGGTCAGCGGTGGAGGATCGGAAAGAGTCGAGTGGAGCCGAACCCTCCTCCTCCCTCCTCGGTCCTCCTCTTTCAGTCGTGGTGCAAGCAGCCATGTTGCCGCGAGCTTGTTCCGGTATGAGGGCAGGATCGTGCGCATAGACTGCAGCTCCTCGCCTCACTCTCTCCTGTCGCCCGCGACTCGCACCTCCCGACGAGAAAAGCCCACTGTGCCGATAATGGATTTTACAACTTGATGATTCCTCCTTCCGTCGGCTGGAATAAACAGTCGGTGTAGCGACAGGACGGACTGCTATATCGCCACACTGCAGTGCAGCACTGGTGAACGACCTTCCAATCACGCAACACAAGGAAGAGCGCCGGTGATTTCCGTGGATTTTGAGTTTCGTGGGCTGCTCTGTGGCAGTCACCGCCGCTGCGGGCGCTGGGGGAATAAGCTAACTAGCTAGCTTTGCCTCGAAAGAAACGCTGAATTCGCTAGCTACATGGGCTAATATCGAGCAGCTAGCGCAACAAATTATTTCGTGTTTCTCACCTGCCATGTGACCGTTTTTACAAGGTGCTGCTTTTATTTTTCGGATACCCAACCCCGGATATCTCACTGGGAATATCTTGAATTGTTTTGTGTGAGTTGGGAAGGTCGAGACCTCGCCGGGAATAACTTTGGCCTGAAAGTTTGTGGACCCCGGACCTGGTTTCAACCCTGAAAGGAAACATCTCTTCCCCAAAAAGAGAAAGACAGACGACGACATTGCATTATGAAAACGACGCTGGATAAACGTTTGTTGTAGAATTCGGCGACAGTTGGGGCTTCCTCAGACGTTAGTTAGCAGCCTCACAGGTTAGCATGTTAGCCACCTAATTGAACCTTGTCTCGTTCAATACAACCAACTTTTCCTCAAGCTAGCGCAAGTAGCTAGCTGGCCAAAACGTCACAGCACCAGCTCGGGTCCAGTGTCCGTGCTATCGCTCACTGCTCACCATCGACGCCGATAGATGCTAATTGGGAACTGAATGTTTTCAGAACGAACCTGAAGAAAACGTTGTTTTTTCCTGTTTTCTGTTTGTTGACAAACATGGGACGTGCGGTTGCTGCTAGCTAGTTTCTAGCTAGCTGGCTAACTCGGCTAGCCGCTGATGTGGGATTCAACTTGTTGATTCACGGGTTATCTGTCGTGCTGCTAGCTGGCTAGCACTGGACATCTGTTGGAAATTTCCCTCTACCATCAGCCACACGAGTTTTAAATGCACAAGAGACACTGACGACTCGTTTTGTTTCACAGTTCCTTTTCCCTTTTTTGCAACTCCCAAGTCTTTTAAAAATGTCAACAAGGATCCCACTGGTGCAAGTCATTGAAAATTCGGCCGGACAGGTAAGATGTACCTCTAAATACATCTCCTACATAATGTGATAAATGATATTCACCCACTCAGCTAGTTAAGTAGGAAGTTGTTATCTGCTGTGGAGAGAGGCCCTGCTTGGCCTTCTCCAGTCTCTGGTTGTCTCTGCTTTTCTGTGTCTCTGTTGTCTTTGCCACACAGCAGTGATTCACAGGCTTGCCTACGCACTCACACTGGATTTCCCACTCCTTGCAGAATAGGAGAGCAAATTTAGCTTGCTGTTTAGTCTGTTGCTTAAGGCATGTCCTCCTACTTGACTTTTTGTCACTTTGACCTGTTGCAATACAGACAACCCTGTCAGCTGGTTCGACATGAATGTCATATAGCTGACAGGACAGGCACATACTAGCTTGATGCACTAATATTTCACTGTAGTTCATCTGTGACCTATGTTCTTTTTCCATTGTTGGGTGTCAAAACAATACAGTAGTGTTTGGGAAATTCTTTTTGTTTAAAGAAAGATTTCTAATTCGACTTACTGGGGACTTCATCCTTATTCTGTTTTTCTGGGATTGTTTTTGCTAGACTGTTTTACAGGAGAACCTTGAATATTCAGTAAAGTGTTTTAAGAAAACATCAGCGATCACAGGATGATAGAAAATGAGCTTTGTGAGTAGTGGTTGAAATGTAAATTGTAAGACAGAAGACGCGTCACTCATTGATTAAGCAATAGATTGTACACAAAGGGGTGAAAATCACTCATGAAACAGTCGCATTCAATGTCAGAAGTGTTGAAATTGGCTCTGGATGTTACATTTTTGTGTTTGATACAGGTGCAGGGGTGATTAAAGCTTTTACACATCCTCTCCTAACCTAAAACAAGGCTACTGACCCCGATCCATATGTGAGATGGCTCCAAAACACACTATAATTTCCAGCTGATCAGCTGCACAGCACTAATTAAAGCTCTTGAACTTGTGCGATTCTGATTTCAAGAGCCTTGATTAGGGCAACACTTTTGAGTAATGTGTTTAAAAGCCAAAGAAACCCCTTTGGCTGCGCCGCAAATCCATACAAGAAGCTGGAACAAAGCCCCGGCTTCCAAGACTACAGTATCAGCCTTAATCTTGTAGACAGTTTTATCTTGTTATTATGAAAATGCCACACACGCTCACATGAAAGCCATTATAGCTACCAGAAAAGACCATGACTTGCATTACGAGGACAGCTGTTGACAAGCATTACTTGGTATTTGTCTCTTCAAATGAAACATCTCTCATGAGTGTTGGATGGAAAAAATTATGTGTCTACATGTTGACAGTGTAGCCAGTGGATAATCGTCAGCATGTGTCGGGCTAAACCCAGTTCTATATTTGTGCCTCTCTGGTGTCTGTAGGTAGATGGATGCAGCTGAGGTGAGGATTTGGTGTGATAGATTGTTTTAGCAGTTGGGGAGTAGCTTTGTTGAGTGTAGCAGCACAAATATAGCAAATGCTCGCGCAGAGAAAATATTTGATTTGTGAAAAAGACGTAATAACATTGGTTTCTCAATACTGACAGAGGATATGAAAGAAGTATAATAAGATAAATAAAGGGAGTGTGACTAACTGGTTCTTGTTTTCAGTCTGCCACAAGAGCTGCACCCTCTGTCAAACTTCTTTAAACACTGAAAGCCCAACCCAGGTGTGCATGACAGGTGTGCAGCCAACCAGACTGCAGATCTGCTCCTAACAGCCAATAGGAAAGCCTCCTGTTGGTGGAGGCAGAAAGGTTTAAAGACTGTCTTTGTTTCTCATAAAAATAAAACACTGACGGAAGTTCTCTGTTGATACCATGATCGCACTTCATGTGTCAGTGTTTGTGCTGGCGTGTTCAACGCTCCAGGTCCCTACTTCGAGAACAGTAAAAACAGAGCGACACTTATACTGGTATGTAGGTGTAGGCAGAGAACTACACACAGTCAGAGTGACACATGCGTACATGGCTACACCCTTATTGGAACAGAGGTCGGGAATAATAGTCGATTATATAAGTGCTTATCAGCTCGCGTACACACGGACGGGGCATCTCCGTTTCCAGTGGGATTTTAAAATTCGATGTCATAGTTAAAGTTAGGTGCCTCTTAATCACTGGTGTAACACAAACTTGTGCAAACAAATGAGTGTTAACCTTCAGTGTCAGCGAACTTCCTCCCTGAATTCAATGAGACAACTGTGCTGGATTATACAGAGGACCTTGGCAAGTCCATAAAGAAGTTAGACCCGGCTCTACTGTGGCTGCTGTACAGTGTAATAATATTCAATAACACGGTGTTAAAATATATAGCTGGGGAAATCCTTTGTAGTATGCAAAGTTGTGCCATATGAAAATGGAAGGGAGATACACGGCTGCATTAGAGGATAAAACCAAGTTGCAGTGTGTTCGTGATTTATGGCAACTCAAACTAAACTTCTGTGCATGCTCTGTTTGTGTAACCTTTAGCAGCAACTTGTGTTGTCTTAATGTAAGCTATTGTTGGTCTCAATGGGTTCATACTCATCCGACGGCACCCAGCGAGGATTTAGGGGTGGAAGAAAAAAAGTTTGGGGTCAAAGCACATTCTCAACTGGGTTTGTAGGCAAAAGGTCACGGATGGATACTCCCATACAAACACAGTCTGTTTTAAAGGCCGTGTATAGAAAGCCTTTGGTGTCGGGTCTCAAGATACAGGACAAAATGGCACCGGACATGAGGACGGACTGAGCGTTGACGTGACTCTCTGTTCCAGTCAGAAACTGAAGTGTACATTTTGATCTACTCTCTCATTCTCTGCAATAAGACTGCTTGACTGCAACAGAAAAGTTTATTTTAATATTTTACATGGAGTCGAAGTGTGACTTACTTTACTTAACTTGACAGTTTGAAAACCCTTTTTACACATGACTGCGAGCTAGGCTGTGAGTTAATGGTTTATTAAAATCTGTGGGGATTTGTAGGGTAAAAGTTACCGACCAAGACAGCCGACCATCCAGTCTACATGAGCAGTTGCTGGGCACATATCAGAAGAGAGCTGTCAAATGTAGAGAAGTGACTTATGACATCTATCTGACGGTGTGAAATGTCAGATATGTTGAGTGGCTTTGATCGGTCATGTTCCCATGTTATGCAAGGCTTCGTGCAGGCTGCTAGTTTGAGGAACTTATTTGAATATGACACTCATTATCAGTGTGACACCAGTACAAGAACAAATACCTGGAGTTTATGCATGATACAGAGATAAAGCTTTTTTTTTCTCTGTTGTTTCTGAAACTACTTGTAATCAAAATATTGCAGCATGTTTGTTCAAATCTGCTTAGTTTACCTTGTTACACGTGTTTGCTGTTAACAGGTTTGCGCTGCTTATCCACTTCCCTAGATGTGATCACTTCATTTCCTGTTTTACAGTGCGCCTCCTCTGTTTATTGAGCCACGTCTTCTACCACACCAATGCAGCTAGAAATACTGGTCTGCCTCTTCAGTTGTTAATTCGTCCTCCATGTCATTGTTTTGGTAGTTATAGGTTGAGCAGGCTGGATCCTCCCCACATTGAGGTGATAGAGGTGAGCCATTAATTTGCCCAAGTAAGGTGTTTCCTCATAGTAGAAGCCATTTTGAGAAAATGTAAAGCTAACTAAGCTGCATTTAGGAAGCGATTTTTAAGTTTACACAGCATTTACCCAAGTTGTGTTTTATGTCTCTCCATTCCTAAAGTAAACAATGAGGAAATAAAGCATAAATTAAAACATGGCCCAACTGAAGACCTAAAAGGCATTTGTGACTAAATGAAAATGACAGTGGCTCACCTTCTGCACTGAACCAATGCTGTTCATTTGGGGGGAAACAAACCAACAGAAAAACACGTGATCCACCAATGAGCACAAAACTGTGTCAGGAATTTTCACCATCTCCCTACACACTTTAGTGAAAATGTAAATTTAAAAAAATAGATATTGGCAGCAGTCTAGACAGTAATGCCTTGTTGGAATCAGTGAAAATAATTATAAACACACATTTTGCCACAGGCAGAAAACAGTTACCACTTTGCCGTAACCACGCTACTTGTAGACACAACATGTGTTCAGCTCAGCGAACACAGACAGACAAAAGGACTTTAACAAATATAAATATGTTTCTTTGTATTTAACCGGGAGCAGAAAGGACGTAAGAGCTTCCGCCAGGCGCACATCTGCATTGATGCATCATTTGCATCAAGTTGAAGTCTAGGCTACTTTATGCAAATCAGTGGCATCCAGCCGCCACTCGACATGTCCAGAAACCTGAACCTAACCATTGTTCATATAGAATGCAGACAGATACAGCGACTGCATGGCTTTTCTCTCACCTCAGAAACTGTAGGAGGATGACGTCTGTGTTGGATTCCTGTTGAAGAGCACCTGTCAACCATCTATTGTGACACTCTCTAGTTGTACGCCCGTCAAGTGTCCAGTGTTGTGAAGTGGCGCAACCCTTCTCAAAACACCCTGGTGATTGCACAAACAACGGCTTTAAATTTCACTGTACATTCGCTGTAAATTTGCATGGAATTAAAACCATAGTCTCTACTTTTGTGTCTTTGGATTTGAGATCAAAACTTAGCAAAGTAGCAAAAGAAAGAATGTTTATATTTTGTGGTACCCTCCCAAAATCTTAAGGGCGTCTTCAAGGGTAAAATTGTGTCATAGCTCGTTAAGATTAGCTAAAATTGCATGACAGAACAAATCAAAGATAAATAAAATGTGACCAGGCAGACATATGCTGCATGCCAACCGGAGAAAGCATGTCCGGCAGTAGCTGTTAAGATGAAACTTCACTCTGCTGGACTGAAGAGCACTGGGACTGGGCCGTCTTGTTGTCTACTCCCCATCAAGTTCTAATGCAGCACAGTAATTGTCAGTACTTACTGGGCTGTTATCAGATGTGCTTAATTTTTTATCAGCTAGGTAAGGAGACGTACATTTGATTTTTACAGTGCAGGAAGTAGACAACGCTAAAGACATTTCAGTCTAATTTTAATGTTTTTCACATTATCTAAGCATTTTAAGGATCTTTTTTTGCCATTCTCTTGTTGCGTCTATCACAACATTAACTACTTAAAAGTTCTATCTACATCTACAGCACTTCGTAATGTTACATCACCATGCTTTTCTCATAAATGTCAGCCTTCTTCCAGCCTTTTTGTAGTTTGTCTCAGCTTTTTTGTTGCTGCTTCTTGTCCAATCCTCAGTGGACTGTAGATGAATTTAGTCCATAAGATATTTATGGTGGTGGAGGAAACTGTTCTGCTGAGGAAGAGGCTACAGGCTATGTATTTGACTGGAGGGAAGCATGCAGGTCCTTACATAAGACTTTGCATTACAGAACTTTACAGTTCATTTGTCCTTTCATTTGCCGTTGACATTATTGTTTCTACATTTACTGATGAAACCTGTAGAACATTTATTTGTGTTTCTAGTAGTTTTAGTCACACTTTGTTGTGAAAAATCTGTGATCAGTGAAGTCCTTCTCATAGTTTTTGTTGTGAACACTGGACTACTCAAATTTTTTTTATTTTAAAAACACACCGCAGATTATAGATAGGAGGCAAAGGCTGAACCCAAATCTCTGGACTTTGCGGGCGCGTTCACGGGAAGTCCGGGAGGGCTGAGGGCTGTCCAAATCCACAATTCATCCAGTCCACAAGGGGCCTCAAGCGGGCTTTGTGCGGACTTCCAGAGAGTCTGCTTGGGGTGCAGACTTCAGCAGACGTCACTAGTTCGATTACCCACAATTCATTGCAATACGGACGTGACGTATACATTTTTCCATTTTATTATAGCAGCCTAGCCTATAAAAGCTGTGCAGTCGGAAGCCAAAGTCATGGGCTCAGAAAAAAATGGCTGAAAAAGGACAAAAGCAAGTCTTCCAATGTAGCAATACCCAAATTATTTAGTATTAGTCTGGCTCTTTAAATAAACATTTCTGTTTTTTAATGTGTATAGCCTATGTGTATGAATGTTGATTTGTTCACTCACATAAAAAGCCTATAAATGGGATTTATATCTTGTTATTTGAAGGGACAGATGAGCAAACCCTTCAGCTCATTAAACTCACGTATGCTGCTGTGATTACCGTATACATGAAACGAGTGAAACGGACTCCAAGCCTGTCTATTAGCTTCAGTCATAATGCTGCAGACTTTACGTGATGACGGTGAAGACGTCGCATTACGTACGCCTGAAGTCCGCGAGGGCTCAGTCTTCAAGTCCAGAGGGTGGAAATTTGGATTCAGCCAAAAAAAAAAAGGGCAAAGAGAGTGATAGGTGTGACATGCTAAAAAGGTTTCACCCCAGCCAGGAATCGACTCATGCACTATAACCGAAAGGCCACCTGGCACCTCAATTTGTAATTCATTTCAGTTTTTCTCTCCATTTACTTTCATTTATTTAAATGCCGATTTCATTTCAAGGTGCTAATCGATTTCAGCTTTCGAAGGTAGCGAGTGAGAACGTAGAGTAACTCCTGTGCCACCTGTACGCTGGCCAATCATCCATCTGTACGTTTATTTTCTGGTGCATTTCAGTTTGACCTTTGTAACCTGCAGCAGCACCAAAACAGCGAGGCTTGCAGATTAAAAACGCTATCAAGCAGACAAAGCAAACGCAGTGTTGGATATATGAGTAAAGCTGAGCACAGTTTGATGTATTTCACCTGACACCTTGGGAGTGTAAAAGAAAGGCAGAGACTCCCAGCAAGCTGGCGAGCTGGAAATTCAATACAGATGAGAAAGAAGCACTGAATGTGTGAGTGTATTGACACAGGTACGTCAGTGAAGACGGGCTTTAATATTCCAGTGCTCACCTTTTTGCGTGTCTTCATTCATGCTCCCCTGCAATGAGTCATGTAAGCAATCTATAGCACATACATGCACACACACACACACATGCACAGACGTTGCTGTTACGCCCAGGAAACCATAAATTATGCCTCTCTCCTTACCAGACCCGTCACTAGGCAGATGAACAGAAAGACAAAGCTAGCCAGGGCCCTAGCAACAGAGATCCTGCTTCAAACACACACACACAAGCAGTCCCTGTTTCTTCCTCACACACACAGATACTTGCAGTTAATTATAATTGGATTGGATTTATATTTTCAGTCATTTATACCGTGGAGGTCCAGTGGACACAGAAATGTAGGACAAGCAGGTGCTACTGAGGCTTTTGACCAACAGTGCAGTGAAATCTTTGTGTTGGTTATGACTGAGGGAACAGGGGAAAACAGGCCTTTCCAGTTGAGCGGAGTGGTAGGTGTGGCAGCTAACTGTTGACCTGCGATTTGAAGGGCTTGACGTCATCCAGGTGAAGGCGTGGGGATCTCTGTCACTGCTTCGATGTTACTCTGTTGACGTGTTCACTCACTTCAACCTGCCGTCGGGTTACTTCCTGTAATCTAATTTGCATGTTTTGATGGGTAAGAAGTGTTAAATGAACACTTGAGAAAACTAATTAAACTGTAGATTGTAGCCTTCGTTATCATCACATACAGAAAAACATAATGTACAAGAGCAAAAGTAAAATCACTTGGTCATTGGGGCGTCCCGATAGCCTAATGGTTATGTCACGTGACCCACATGCAGAGGCGTAGTGGCTGTCCCAGGTACGAGCCCGACCTCGGGCATTTACCGCATGTCCTTCCCCACTCTCTCCCGTTTCCGACTCTATCCACCGTCGTATCGAATAAAGGCGAAAAAATAAATCTTTAAAATTACTTGGTCATTGTCTAAAGTTTCAATTTAAATGTCAGTGTACAAAATATGCTTTAAAGCCCTCAGTTGGTGGTAAACATTCAAGCTACCTGTATCTGCACTCGAGTAGTGCTGCACCCTATCCTTCCAAACATATTTCCCATGGCTAAAACAGTCTGTGTCAGAGTGTTGTTGTGATGTATCCCACACTACGATTTGATTCACCTCCCGAACAATACAGAAAGCTTTCTATAGCCCCAACAGGTGACTGGCTTGATTCTGAGCTTCAAACAGTGTCTGTTTACAACTCAAGGAAGGAAACTCTTTGATTTCTGCTTCGTCACACTGAGCCTGAATCCAGTAAAATCTGATTATTTGGGTTCAAATCATGTTGTGAGCACCCACCATGAGCAAGCCGCTGTGATCCGGATAATAATTTTCCATGTTTGATAAATGTGGACGCTGTGTACTTGAACTTAATTGCTTAATTAAATGTATCTTCAAAGACAAGTTGCGCTTTTTAATCTTAAAAAACATCAAGTCATCATTAGTGGCATCCTCCATCTAATGTTTTTCTGAGTAGTTTCCATGTTCAAAGGTCTAAATTTGTATTTCTTGTGTTGTTAGTGTTAATTTCTCCAACAAATGCATCATCCATTTACTGTCAAAACAGCTACTCCAAGGTCCCCACTAGAGCTGAACAATTAATTTATTTCAACTCAACATTGCAATTAGTAAACGGCAAAGGTTGCAATTAAGGACATTTGAGGTTTGGCTAATGAGGCTAATGCTGTTATTTTATTTTATTTTATTTGAGCCGGAGTCGTTTATACCGGTCTACTGATCAACACGTGCCACCTGGTTCATGCATGAACACCGTGATTCAACTGACACAACCCCAGTCTCATTATTTAACAGCCACACCTTGTGCATTATGCAGCATGGCTGACCCAGGGTTTAAACTAGTAACTAATGGTTTTACAAATTCATGCCGTCCTCTTTGTGTGGCAGTCAACACTCACATGTTTTAAATCTATTACACAGTGAATGGTGGGCTTAAATTTGACTTCAAAAAGATATTATATCACAAATTGCGGTGTAATTAAATTTTTTCCACATGTTCCAGCCCTCGTTCCCACAGAAAGTTGTTTAGCTAATGGGATAAGCCATTCAGATCCTGGTGAATCTCAACATGTGATCAGTTAAGTCAGTAGATAACAACCTAAAGAAGGAATATCCAAACTCTCTGCATGTGGCACCTCTGCTCCTCTTCATGAAAGCTTATAGACTTGAGGTCACCTTTGTGAGGCGGCTGGGGTGAGGGAGAAACCTGTATTTCATCTATCCATACGTGTATCTATTAGCGTCAAAGCAGCCACCCTGTGAAAGCTACACAGACCTGTTTACTCTGGTGGCTCTCAGGCACCGCTCACACCCACAGAGTTGCATAGCAGCAGAACGAGGGCACACAAGGAAATGCTATGCTGTGTGTCCCAACTGTGACAGCAACAGAGCAAACACGGGCTCTGAATTGATTTGACATGCACACACACACACGCACACACATATACACATACACATACCTAGGGAGTTAAGGTAATCCAGTTCAAGAGAGAACACGCACACACACAACTCTACATTCACAGCAAACTGTGACCCAGCGTGACACCACCTTGCTAAAGTAAGGGGCCCCTCACAAATTTACTTGGCCTCATGTGTGGTAACAAGTTTGTTTGACTAGTATGAACATACTAGCTGTGCTTTATATTAGATATTGCTTTGAATAGATTAAGGGGGGGACAAAGAATAAAGATTGTGCAAGGCACTGATATTTAAAGACCTTTTGTCCTGCATAGGTGTGAGGCTAGAGCTGTACACCTGGATCACTTCAGCTGAAAGGTTGTGTAGCTTTGTGTCTGTAATTAAAGATGACAATCTGTGTGTAACTTTTCAGGATGAATTGGGTTTTGCTTCTACTGGTGCTACTTTTGGCCCATTAGGTCACAGATTTGTACAATTTAAGGCAAAAATCCTTAGATGTGAAAATGCTTTTGCAGCAACTCCTATAAGTTTACATCTATGTTGTTTAATTGAAACACTGATATACTAATACTAATAATGTTCGGCTTTCCAGCTAAAGACAGTTTTGATGTGTATTTTGCTTCAAGGTCACACATGCCAGAAGTTAAACATTGTTACTCTGCCAAGGAGGTTATGTTTTTGCCGGGGTTTATCTGTTTGTTAGCAAGATAACTTGAAAAGTTATGAACGGATTTAATGAAATTTTCAGGAAATGTTGATAATGGGACAAGGAACAGAGGATTAAATTGTGGTGATGTTCTGGATTACCATCTGGATCCAGGAATTTATTTTGTGAAAATCACACAGGTGGAGGCATAGCTCAATAGGATGAGCATCCGTCTGCAAAGCCTCGGGCCCTGGTTCGAATCCCGTCAGTTTTGTAGGTGCGGCTGTGGCTCAGGTGGTAGAGCAGGTTGTCCAATGATTGTAAGGTTGGCAGTTCGATCCCCGGCCCCTCCACATGCCGAAGTGTCCTTGGGCAAGACACTGAACCCCAAATTGCCTGAGATGTACGTCCCTTTGGACAAAAGTGTCTGCTAAATGAAATTGTAATTGTAAATCACACTATGGGTGGAAATGAGCTGCTTGGCTGAGGTCTGCGCTCTCCAAGTGCTTTTCTAGTTTTTGACTTTCTGAGTTTAAAAAGCTCAGTTTTTACTTGAGCTCAGTTGGAATTTTTTCTCTCTTGAACTAAGGCAGCACATGTGTTCAGTTCAATTAAATTAAATTTATATAGAGCAAATTCACAACACGTCATCTCACAGCACTGAACATAGTAAGGTACAGACCTTTCAAATTTTTAAACGGATTACAGATATTCAGATTTTTTTGTTTTATATACTACATGTGTGTAAATGTAGGGCAAAAATGCCTAATTTGTTGCTTTTATGTAGGGTTACAGGTTTAGAAATGTTAAGTCAAATATCCTTAGATGTGAAAATGCGTTTACAGCAACTCCTACCAAATTACATCTTGTACAGACACGTTATACATGCAAAAATGATTTAAGTTTCACTTGAGCTCAGTCAAAATTGTTTCTGTGTTGAATTAAGGCCGCCCACATACTCAGATTTTCATTTTATATACTGTGTGTGACTATAGGGTTGGTTTTATATCCATCCTTTGCCAAAAATATACTCATGCAAAACTCCACATGTCCATCCTGTTTAACTAGTTTCCTATTATGTGTTGAATCATAACCGCCAAACAGGTGCAGTAGCATTTCTCCGGGGCATTCGGTAGCCTTTTAACTGTCCTTTTAATTTCCCCTTCATTAGAGTCGTTCCAAAGTTATTCTCTCCTGGGGTTTCCTTGTAATTAGTGATTCTAGTTGGTAGCTGCAGTTGGAGGCTTACTTTGAGTCACCATGAAGCAAAATATGGTGATTAAGACGATAGCAACTAATGCGCTGCTCCTCTGTTTGCTGCTGCATGGAAATGTTAGGATACTGCATGAATGTCCCATCTGAGGACAACAAACTGTCACATGTTTTTTCTGGAAACTCATCTTGGCCAAGACAACAAAGAATGATGGGGAAGGACGCATGAAGAAGATGCAAACCGGCATCAAGGATTCAGCAAGCGACAAACCTCCATGGCAACGCAGCCATCACGACCTAGAGTTGGGAGGCGTGAGTGTGTGTGTGTGTGTGTGTGTGTGTGTGTGTGTGTGTATGTATGTATGTATGTGTGTGTGTCTGAGTGTGTGTGTGTGTGTGTGTACGTGTGCACTCCCACCCACAAATTTTAGTAAAACGCAGCACCTTTGTTTGTTCCAAATAG
>OMNN01098686.1:32737-54510 GCA_900302755.1 Chromis chromis
TTATCAACTCAGGTCTCCAGTAGGCAGAGGAGACTTTACTGATGAGCTACTGTCTGCAACGTTGCCTGTCAGATGAACTCTCTATGAGGTAAATTCTCGAATTCTGAAAGAAAACGCTGGAAAGTGTTTGAAATTCTTGCCAGAAACACCAAAGTCTTGCCAAAAATATCAAATGATGAAGTTCTGGATAGGAGGGCAGATAAATACCTCTTGAATATATTAACCACTGCCGCCTTAAAGTCTTTAACCATCAGATGGTTGAAACCGGAACCTCCCTCATACAATACATGGATTCAGAAGTTTGGGATATTTATCAAATGGAGCAGATTACATTCTCATCAAGACTTCAGAAAGTCTTCTTTACTAAAACATGGGAACCGAGGCTACCTTTAGTTTTGACGCAAAAATCCTCCTCTTCTATATCAAAAAGCGGCCGTCCTGCTTCTGACTAGCATTTGTACCTATAACCTTATATTCTGGAGTGGACATTATCTATTCATTTTTTATGACTTACTATTTTCCTTAATTACCATCGTATATCATCTATGGAGGATTGTAAAAATTCATATACAGTTGAGAAGAAGGAAAAGAAACTTATTGAACTGTGTGGAAATGTTGAAATGTATACATTGTACTGGGCTGATAAAAAAAATCTAATAAAAAAAAAAAGTCAAATGAATGGTCGCTCTGATGCTCGATTTCAACCCCCTTGTAGTCTTCAGTAAGACGCACTCTGATTGGTTTAGAGTCTACAGTTGCTAGAACAACCAGAATGCGTAAGAGTCTACAGTCGCCGTTCAACCTCACGATTGGTCTCGAGTCTACAGTGACTGTAGACTCTAGACCAATCAGAACGCCTGATTGTCTACAGTCACTGTAGACTCTAGACCAATCAGAACGTCTGATTGTCTACAGTGACTGTAGACTCTAGACCAATCAGAACGCCTAATTGTCTACAGTGACTGTAGACTTTGCGCTACTGTAGACAGCAAAGTGGGAATCTCGACTGCATAATTTCTGGTAGTGGGGGACTGCGTTCGCGCTCTCCCCTGATAACGTGGAAAAAAAACAATCTTAGCAGAACTGAAAGCATGCTGCACAGTGGTGGTTTGAGGAAGAGCACACTGCAAGTTTAATGGTTCAGTTGGCCCTTGGAAAGAATACACATGAATGTTCTGTGAAAAGTAGTAATATCTGGAATCATGTTTGTTTTTATACCATATGGTTTTGTGTGCTGCATCTTAATTAACTTGACACTGTGCTACAGATACATCTGCAGCCTGTATCTTCCATTTCCAAGTCTGGCAAATGTATATCTGCACAAAAACTTAGTAATGTTCTTCTCTTATCCTTTGTCATGTGATTTTATGTCAGGAGAAAAGTTGATGCTTTTGGAATAGGAGTCTGTTGGAGACAGATGTTTTGGAGCCAGCCCCTATAAACCGTCAGTGGTATTTCACTTTAAGGCACTTTTGTATTAGCTTCACGTTTAGGAACCAATGTCCATATTTTATACATAGTCTGTGACTCCCATAAACTCCCCAAATGTAGGAATCGATATTTATAAAACATGCATTTTTGTGTACTATGCGAGGTAATTAACTGGACATATTTTATTTCCACAACTCATATGAAAACTGTAAGTGGTAGTGAATGGGCATTGCTTGGATGGCGTCAGAAGCCATCCATGAAGGCTGTAAACAAGTGTCTTGTCTCTAGGCTGAATCCAAATCTCTGGACTTCACCGCATTTGCGGACTCGCACAATTCATCCAGTCCACAAGGGGCCTCAAGCGGGCTTTCTGTGGACTTCCAGAGAGTCTGCTTGGGGTGCAGACTTCAGCAGGCTTCACTAGTTTTATTACCCACAATTCATTGCAATACGGACGTGACATTTTAATTTTTCCATTTTATTATAGCAGCCTAGCCTATAAAAGCTGTGCAGTCTGAAGCCAAAGTCATGGGCTCAGAAAAAAATGTCTGAAAAAGGACAAAAGCAAGTTTTCCAATGCAGTAATACTTTGGCAATAATATAGTCTGGCTCTGTAAATAAACATTTCTGTTTTTGAATGTGTATAGCCTATGTGTATGAATGTTGATTTGTTCACTCACACATAAAAAGCCTATAAATGGGATTTATAACTTGTTATTTGAAGGGACAGATGAGCAAACCCTTCAGCTCATTAAACTCACGTATGCTGCGGTGATTACCGTATACATGAAACGAGTGAAATGGACTCCAAGCCTGTCTGTTAGCTTCAGTCATAATGCTGCAGACTTTATGTGATGACGGTGAAGACGTCACATTACGTACGCCTGAAGTCCGCGAGGCCTCATTCTGCAAGTCCAGAGGGCGGAGATTTAGATTCAGCCTCACAGTGCAACTTTTTGTACATGCAGTATGTTTGCTATAATTATGAAGCAGTCTGCTGTTCCACTCCTTCCCCACTTGGGGGAGACAATAACCACATAATGTCAGAGTTGAAGTTACATCTACTCGGTCTCAAGGGTGGCTTTATCTAAATTGTGTTAATAAATATATAAATATTGACTGTAATTATATTTTTTAGAGTTGTTTTTGTTCTCAAGAATAATTGTCAACAATAATACAATAATAAGTTGTGTCGCTGGCATTTGTAAGTGTTTTGCTATGACCCCCCTTGCTCTCTCTTTAACTAGGAGCCATCTTACATAAACCTTTCTTTTCCTAGTCCGCTATTAGTAGTTCACTCAGCCCATCCCACCCCATGTTAATACAGGACAGACAGCATCAACAAAATCTAAAAACTTTATTTATAAAAAGAAAATAATACATGAGATTGTAATCACAGTTTGGAGCAGCTAAACAGAAAACTACACTAGAAAAATACATGTTTTCATCATAACATAAATGTGATAAGATACAATTATGTTGAGTGTCAGTACAGCCTTTGTGTGATGTGCTATTTTCAGATTTCCTATTTCCTTTGTTTCATCCAGGAAAGTTAAATTTGTATGCAGGTCTGGTTCAGTGCTGTGTTTTTGACAACTTCAGTGTCTCGTTTCTTTTTACCCAGCAGTCAGACTTTTTTAAGCACCTCTGGGTATTTTAAGATATTGTTGTTGCACTAATTTATTGACTGGACAGTCTTTGTTTATTTTTATGATTTGTTTTATCTACATTACTCACTTTGCATATGACCTGGGCATACACAGTACACAACAGAAGTGAGTACACCTCTATGAAATATCAGTTAAATGTTAAATTTATTAGAATATGTCACCCTACAGCAATTGAATTAAAAAATAAGAGTTTAGATTTGCTATATTAAAAATACAGGCCCCATAGTAGGAACTCAATGCAATTAGTGACTTTGAAATCTTTTATTTTTTCAAACTTTGTACGTCCAACTTTATTTTTAATGACAGTCTCAATCCTCCTCAGCGTGGAGGACGCCAGTGTTGTAAACATTTCTGGAGAGATTTTCTACAATTCTTTAAATATGTTTTTTCAGCTGCTCTTTAATGGATGGGGTTGTGTTGCTCTGCCTTTCTCTTTAAACCACTCCAAAGGTTCTCCTGGATTCAAATCAGATGACACTACTATTTATACTTTTCATTCTTTCTTCTTTAGAAACTCTTGTGTGTTTTAGATTTTTGTCAAAAAAAATGCTGGAATATTCCTCTCGTGCCAAACGTCTGCAGGCTGGGAGTCAGTGTTTTGGTATATCCACAGACATTCATGGTGCCATCTAAAAATGTGATTTCCCCAACACCTTTTGCACTCATGCAGCCCCATATCAGCACACTCCTAATTCCATACTTTACTGTCAGGATTATGCATTCACTGTGGTAGTCCTGACCAGGTTCATGCCAAAAATACCTGACCCCATCTGAGGCAAACAAGTCTTTTACACCATTCTTTGTCCTTTTACAGCGTTTAATCTTGCGGTGTTGTGCTGAACATCAAGGTGTACTCAGTTTAGTTTCAGTGATCACAGATTTTTTACTTGTGTGTCAGTGACCTCAGGTGTATTCACTGTTGTTGCGCAGTTTAGTTTTTACTTTGGGGCCTGTGTTTTCCATATAATCCTTTGTTTTTAATGTTCAGAAGAGGAAACAATCTACCTGTCAACTTAGAAATACTGTGATTATTGAGAGGCGATGAAATTGTGAATTGATATTACACAGAGGTATATTCACTTCTGTATCTTGCTTGAGAAATACATGCTTTGTTTTTTTTTCTCAATACTTAAAGACAGCATTTTATAACAAGTGGAAAGTTACAAGATAATTCCAGTAACGACTAATGTGTCCAGTGGAATAATACCAACAAAAACATGTTCATTCTTTTTCTCAACAATCAATTATGTTGCTCTGATGTTAACACTTGGGAATAATTCATTAGTCATTATGTAACTTGCCTTCCAGGATGTTCAGCTGGTTGTTCCTCCATCCTCACATGTTGCGTTTCCTCACATTCCCAGCTTTAGTCATCCTATACAACCCTCTACCTCTTTCTCGTGTTCACTTCCCTTTATATACTTAATCTAATGGTCATCCTCACCCCTGTTCTCTCTCTCCCCCTTCCCAATCCCACCTTGATCTCACACCCAGACCTTTCCCTTCCCGCTGCCATCGGCTCCATCTCGACCACCGCAGCATCCAGTGCCGAGGCCACGATGCTGAGTGGCTGGCAGGTTCTTATACACGGCCCGGCTGTATGGGATGAAGCACAGGCCCAGCTGGAGGTGTCGGGCCAGGCGGCAGTATGCAGCCAGTGCCAGGACCAGCAGAGGGGTGACCAGGAGGAAGCCCACCACCAGCAAAGCCACGCAGCCTCCATCAGTGAGCAGGTCTGAGCAGTAGGGCGTCGTCCCGTGAGGGCGGACCTGCAAAGATGAGAGACAAGACAAAGGTCAGTGCAATTAAGATGCAGGATGTTGTAGAGGTATGTTTTTCAACCAAGAGTACCGCCTGTTTTGAAACCTTTATTTCACAAGGTTAGTTTTACACGTCTAATACATTTTTAGGAATGGCCCAGTCTCACACAATTACACACATTAAAACCCAGCCTGATCTGTTGGCCGTAATCATAGTCTAGTTTCTTAAAGTGCAGGGAAGGACAGATAAGAACAGGAGATGACGTACTTTGTGTGGTATGTGTGTATGAGGTGAGTACAGATACCAGCTGGTAGTCTGAGATGTAACACACTCACCAATGCATGCAAGCATTGAATTAGAAGTCCAGATGAAGTCAAAATGAAGTAAATCTAACTACAAGGAACTTTGTAGCAAGGACATTGAACTATCATTGATTTCTCTGTGTTAGCTACATCATAATGATAAACTTTATTTATGTAGCAGGGATGATCTCTGTCAGAGGTGGTAGAAGAATTCATTTGAGATATTATTTTGACCAGTGCATAATTGTTGATGGTTTGAAAAACATTCAGATGCTGAGCAGTACATGGTGTATGTCAAAACATGTGGAACTGTTGATGAGCAATAACAGAGGAGGAGTGGGAGAGGAGGTGAAGGGATCAGGGTTTGAATGTGGGAGAGGAACAAAGAGACAGCAGGCCTGAATCATCCTTATCGCACTGTGAAGGATGACGTGAACGTTTGAGTGCACGAGGAAAGTGCAGAGAGTAAAAAAGGGGTTGTCGGGTGCCCAGGCGGAGAAGACTATTTATTACAGTAAAGGCATGCTGACATGGAAAATGCTAAGTTCAAACCTTCATGTATTTTTCTCTATTCAGTATATTTGCAAAAAAAGTCAAGGTTATGGTACGGTTCAAATTTTAGGAGAAAAGGTATTAGGGAGGGAGTCAGAAAAAGACTAGAAGAGGTGGTTGAAACTGCAGTTTGTATATATTTAAAAAAAAAAGTTAAAGTTCAAAGGAGTGTGCAGTGGAGCTTTGAGGGTAGGAGTTGTACCAGATAAGACTCACCTAAGTATGCCCATGTTTGTTTTAACATAGTCAGGACTCTAGATCTGAGACAGGTTTTACTGAGAGAGCCCTTTTTAAGAGTTTTCTTTTTTGTGTGTGCATGCGTATGTGTGTGTGTGTGTGTGTGTGTGAGAAATATTGTGTTTCTGGATAATATCTTGACAGTGCACTTCGCACATTGTGTTCAGTTGAAAGTCTTAAATATGTGTCTGTACTTGGTTTCAGCATTTTTCTTCTCAGCCGTTTTCATTTCTCTCAATTTCTCCCTCTTTCTTTATCCTCCCAGAGACTCGTTAATCCCCCTCTAAGCTGCTGTCACATGAGGTCTAATTGTGAGAGAACATGAGAACAGAGAGAATCCTGGTCTCTGTGGTCATTAAGGGGGTTGTCGGCTAACAGAAATGCCATTGGTATGTATTAAAGTCTCTGAACCATGATGACTTTTCACTCTAGTCCAGGATGATGCTTACTGACTAAAAGTTGAAGTAGGTTATTTTGTTTGTGATTATACGTTTTTCATGTTTTTCTCCTATTCATGACATGCATGTGTACATTATCAGATATGATCTGTCCTCAAGTGTCTTTAGTCCCCAAGTAGCTACCAAGCAGTCTTTAAAGTTTTGTGCTCCCCAGACTCCTGACCCTTTACCCTCTGCAGTTACCCTTCAACATCTGAGAGTTCAGACTTATCTGATTATAAATCCTCTCATCAGTGATGCAGCCAAACCCCACCCTAAGCCCCAAGCACAAGTATTTTAAACTTTGGGATCAAAGTTATGAGATTAGAACTTCTAAATATTTCATAAAAGGATGGATGCAGACATTTCCCCGTTCCGCTCATCTTTTGATTAGCTGCAACAAATGTGCGTCAACATTTATCACACATTATCACTCTCGCACCATAGAGGACTGCAGTGATGTCAACATTGTGTTTCAGTACTGAGATATATTACTTTCACTTCTAATCAAGTGAAGATGTTGATTTAAAGTCAGCAGTTGAATTATGTGTCTCATAATAATATACTATAAATATACTAACCAGAGTTAAATTGCACCCAGTTGCTACAGTGCAACAGTCTGCAGAAGTTTGCACCAAATTTGTTTGTATATGTTCAGCATCCTTGCAAAGGATAGGTGGGAAGCCCAGAGCAGAGGCATAACATAAACAAGTGTTGAAAAATTTCACGTATGCAAGTACTTCATCAGCTACAGTGTGGATTGAAATCTGGCTCTGGAGCTGCAGTAGATCTGCGGCTACTGGTCCCACCTTTTCTCTCTCCTATTTACTGTCACCCCATCCAGTTGAGGCAAATGGCCGCTTCCCTGCGCCATATTCTGCTTGAGGCCTCTTCCTGTAAAATAGTTCCCCTCCACTGTCACCAATAGGCTTGTACGTAGGGAATCATGGGGTTTTTCCATGTGTAATTTTGTGGAGTCCTAAACTTTAACATTTAAGTTAGTCTGGTAAAATGGTATGATATATAATTGTAATGGTCATATGTGTAAAATTAGCTTTTTTGGGTAAATTGACATAATACCATGGGGTCTCAACCTTATATTTAAACTTGTTAGATAAATTTGTAACACCAATCTTTTTTCTCTACTGGAAAACGGTTTGGCTTAATGGCTGGTACTTTAAACATGCAATATCACTAACAGTGACTTGGCTTGAGAGAGCAATAGGTTTTAATCCTTCAGCATGTGCTCACTCTTTCATCCACCCTCCCTTATCTCCCCCTTTCTTACTGTAGAGTGGCACAGGAAGCCAAACACAACCATGACAATGGCTGGTGTCAGGATGGTCCCAAACACAACTCCAGCGAGGCAGGCGTTGATCGCAGCAATCAGCAAGTTCTGAGCTGTCACCAGCACCGAGCAGGCCCAGCAGTCGAGTGACCCCCGCAGCTCCAGAGGGGCTTCGCTTCCCCCACCTCCACTCTCAGCTGCCGAATAAGGAGGAGGTATGACCACACGTGAAGGTGTTTCTCTGCCTCCACCCATAGCAGTGGTGGAGGCCAGAGAGTTGGAGTGGTGGAGATGCTGGTGGTGGTTGGTGTGATGATGGAGGTGATGAGGCGGCAGTTCCTCAGACAGATCCAAGGCCTGATGGTGGGCTCCCTTCTCTAGAGTACCAGTCATACTCATAGTGAACTGTGTGGAAGAGAAAGAATAGTTACAGATGGTGAAACAGAAACTTTATCAAAATCATTGACAGGGGTGACAGAGTTGTACGTTTCATAGCAAATGTTTTAACTATATTGGCGAAAAAACTCACTTTATGAGTCATCAGGTTCCATATTTACTAAACGCATTCGAAATTAATCAAATTCTTCTCTTCCAAAGGTCAGTGTCTTTGGGTTCACTAAGAGGTCAGAGGTTTTATCTGTCAGGAAGCTAGTCTTGTGTGATGCCGTCTGTGAGGTGATTATTATCAGCAAGCTGATTAGCCAAAAGGAAAGGGGCCCATAATTGCTATATGTTGTTTGTGTAGTAGAGAGATAAATGCTAACTTGCATCAAAATCTGTATAAGTGGGTGTTGTCTGCACGTGTTTGTGTTGTTGTTGTGCCTGCGTATTAAGTAACTACAGATACTATTCAAGAAGGAAATGGAACAGATGCAATTAATCCTCCTGCCAGTTTTCAATCAGAACACACGTGTGATGCAGGAATTATACTACTGTAGCACATTTAGTTTACATATTAAAAAGTTTTGTTTTTAATATATGATAGCATATATATAGGTAGCAAATTATTAGGCCAGGTCTTTAATGTGAGGTCTGTTTAAGGTCCATCTAAGCTTGTTTATTTTGCATTCATTCTGTGTTAGTGCAGATTTTATGCAGTAAGCAGTTGTGTCTGGAACAGGATATCCTCACTTTTCTAAGGTCAGGAGACAGTGATGCCCCCACCAGACGGAGGACATCACAGTAACGAGGCCTGGTCAGCTGCCAAAAAACAGTTAGAAGTCTGGAAAAGTCCCAGTGGTGACGACCTGGTCAACCTGTCATCAGCCTTTGCTGTTCGGCAACATAGCAGATGACGATAGGTGATTTATTATTTGCAGTCTTTGCTTTTAATGTGAAGATATATTGTTACTAAACGGTCATTGGTGAATAAGTGAGTGTTATTGCAATGGTGCAATGTTAAATTGGTTAAAATGTAGTATAATAACTGCTGCAGAGCCATGTTGACATATTGTGTGTGTGATCAAACATGTAGTATGTAGTAGGGTGCTCTGTCATGTGAATCTGTAGAAGACTATGCCTGTATTGGCAATGGTGCTTGATTAGTAATGATAAAAAAAAAAAGGTAACACTTAACTTGTGTGAACAAATAGTTAAGGAAGTTTTTTCATCAAAAAATTAATATTGAAAAGAAAGTGAAGTGGCTGCTTCCATATTGTGTAATGAGCTATGTTATCGATATTTATGGTGTAAATATAACACTCACTCTACAGTATACAGTAGAAATAAGTACATCCCTTTGCAATATCATTTAAATGTCAAATGATTTAAAATTGCATCACCTCTCAATTATAGGTTAATATAAGTTAATATGTAGAGTATTTGCTCTTATTAACAATCAAAAATAAATGCTTTAGGACATAAACTATATATTGAAAATACAGTCCCCAAAGTAGAAACTCAAAAAACAAAAGTACACCTAACATCATTGATAGAAAAGTTGAAAAACCTGTAATCATCTGATTATAAAATGGCCTGTGAACACAAAAACCTTCTTCATTTTGGACCTATGGGCTGTGTCAATCTGCATGTCTACATCATGGCTCCACATGGAAAAGAATTACCAGAGGAACTGAACAATCTGATTGTGAGACTATACAAACATGGAAAAGGATACAGGAAGATTGGTGACCAACTTAAAATCAGTGAAACACAGCTGCAGCAGTAATCAGGATGTATATAACAAGCCATAGTACCACTAATCAGAGCTGCAGTGGTCGTCCTCCTAAAATGATGCCATAGACGATGCGCTAATTGCACAACCCAGCACTGAAAAACAGACTGGCAAGTGCATCAGAATTGGCACAGGGGTTATCAATGGAAGGGAAGGGAATTTCAGTGACAGCCCAGACAGTGACAAGGCCTTTGCTTGTTGTTAGGCACAAACTTTCAAGATCAACCTTTGCTAAAGGACATGAAGTAAAGCCTGATGAATATTGGGAGCACATTCGTTGGTCAGGTGAGACCAAAATAAATCTGTTCAACTCAGATGGGGTTCAGTATATTTAGTGTGAAGCTGGTCAGGACTACCACAGTGAATGCATGGTCCTGACAGTGAAGTACAGAAGATGGTTTGTGATGATATGAGGCTACATGAATGCAAAAGGTGTTGGGGAGATGACACCATAAATTCCATAAGAGTTTCTAAAGATAGTAAAGGTGAAAACAATGACTGGGCCAAGTTTTTAACCTGACTTAAAAAATGGTACAATATCTCTCCAGAAATTTGTGTAGCAGAGCATGGAGTGTGTCATTAAAAACTGAGATGGAAGAGTTTGATCACCAATGAAAGGGTTATGTCTTTCGTTGCATTGAGTTCCTACTGAGTGGCCTGTATTTTTGTCATCATAAATCTAAAGCTTCAACTAAGCTTATAAGTAATGAGGTAGTACGATATAGAATCATTTGGCATTTAAGTGATATTGCACAGAGGGGGAATCCCCTCTGTTGGATACTGTATATCAACAGTGACAGTGACCAAGAGAAGACCCAGAGATTTATGGTGCAGTCATGGGTGCTTTAGTGTTGTTTATTTTCCACGTCTGTCTCCCATTGTTGTCCCAAGTGTTGTTGTAAGGTGGAAGGTCACACAGGAAATACTGGCAGGAAAGTGTGTATGCATGTGTGTGAGATGACTCATTGTGCCGCGTACTGAAAATACATTTAGGCGTTCCACCCATTTTACTCGCACTTCTTATTATTGTCTGAAAAGCATTTCTTCGAATAACAGGCTGTGAAATAATTAAGGAAATGATGGAATGATATGCTGTGAAGTTAGTGAAGCCACCACATGGTATCATGCATTACTCTCTACATATTTTCCATTCATGTTAAACTTTACTATCATAGTGTGTATGCCACAATTTAAAGGCTCAGCTGGTTCTTATAGTGTTATCATGCTTCGATGCCTCAGGGAGATTTTCTATTGTTCTTTCTTTCTATTATTCTATTGTCTGGACCAAAGCAGCTGAAATTATTCTGTGTCTCAGACCTCTTACACTTATTGTTTATATTAAGCATCAGTAAATAACCATAAATTAGATTTATTAGGTACTTTTCACTATAATTATTTGTATGAAGATGTTTAAACCTTTGAATTCTAGTATGATTCAGGGATGCAGCTGCACTTGTACTCACATTGTGTTGTGGGGCCCGGTGGACCTCTTGCTGTTCGTCCTCCAGATTGTTCTGCTTTTCTAACTTCTTCACAAGACCACTGCAGACCAGTCAGTCCTCCACGCATACGTACTCCCTGTACACTTTAGTCTTTTAGTCTTGTTTTTATTTTTTTAACTGTTCTTTTTCACTCCTTTCTAGTGAGAAATGGAAAAAGGTTTGTGGAGGTTCCCTCCCGAATCCTTATCTATTTAGTGGTGGTATGCTGGTATGTTGGCTTCCCGCAGCTCTGCTCTCTTGCTGCTTCTTCTTGTCAATGTCCAGAGTTGTCAGTGGAGCTGATTAAGTCACGGATTCTCCACTTGCAACATCAAATTCATGTGCAGAGATGCTCCTTCCTCAGCCGCTGAAAATAATTAAGCTCACAATTGCTGTGGTCTTTGTTTTAAGTGTGTCAAACTTTTGCCTGCCCTCCTCTTTTTTACCCCCCCACCTGATTGAGACCACAGTGCCGTCTCTTCCCTCCTCCTGCGCTCCCTGCATCCATCCCACTTTCTCTCCACCCACCAGACTTATCAGCCCCCCTGCCTTTCTCCAGCAACTCCTCTCAGCACATGCATTCCACTTCTCATATCCAGGACATACCCTCTCCCTTTGCAATGGGGGCTGGGTGTTGGGGGTCAGAGGGAGGCAACTGGCCTGATAAGTTGAGGTTCAGGAGAGCAGAAAATGAGGGGGAAGGGCAGCAGAGACAGATTTGGTGTGTCTTAAGAGTATTAGAGAAGAGGTACCCTGGCGCTGAAACGCATTTTCAACTCGTCTGTTTCTGTTTTAGTTGCACAAGAGTTATGAGTCAAAAAGTGCTGCTTTAGGGTAAGTGTTGACCAAGTGGACAGGACTTAATTACAATAGCAACCTTCACTACAAAGGGTGCGAGTCCCCTCAATGTTTAGAACACATGCATTTGTCCCCCCAAATAATAACATAGAAGAAGTTGGGAACTTTTTGAAGAACTACTATAATAGTCCTCATAGATGCAACGATACAGATGCATGCAGAGAAGGCACCAAGTCGTGCATAAAAATTCACCAGAATGCAGGAAGTTATGTGTTTTATGCTCAAATTGATTCATTGATAATTTTACTTTTATTGGTGACATGAGCAGAGCTGTTTTTAAAATGTTTTCCCCTAAATCAAACATCGACTGTAAAAGTTTTCATTGGAATATTATTTAAATATTACCTTTATTCAACTTTACTCAACTTCTGTTCTGTTCCATGTTGTTTTAGTGTGTTTAATTCCTCTACATCACAAACAGTCTGTCATTTTTGTACTGAGGAGCAGGTGGGATTGATATGAGACTATCACATATGCCAGTCCTCACCATATTTTATGATACAGTTTTTGTTTTAATCCTATTTTTTTTCCTGGCTGCATCAAAAGCAGTTCAGAAAATAGAGGAAAGAATCATTTTTATCTTTTCTTACATCACATTTCTGTAGGATTTTGCAGTGTTTTCACTAGTATCCAGAGAGGATGATTTAGTGGAGGTCAAATGATTATCCCTGGCTCTGCAGCTACACATTTCTCAAACTTTTCCATGTGTCCTCTGTTTTTCCCTCTGCTGCCTTTAAAAAAAAATAAAATCTCTCCTTTAGCCTCACCCCAACACATTAAGGCAGATGGTGACTGCCAAAGCCTGGTTCTGTGAGGTTTCTTCC
Source organism: Chromis chromis (assembly GCA_900302755.1). NCBI lineage: Eukaryota > Metazoa > Chordata > Actinopteri > Pomacentridae > Chromis > Chromis chromis. Next base: position 45,752 of record OMNN01098686.1, read on the forward strand.
TGTTAAAAGGGAGTTTTTTTTTTTGTTCCCACTGTTGCCAAATAACTTGCTCAGAGGGAATCTTTTGATTTGCTGGGGTTCTCTCTGTAAAATGATGTTATAATATCTTCACCTACGGGTTAGGTTTAGCGCTGTCTGACTGGTCAAGTAACAGAAGGATAAATGTTAAAAAGTTGCCTTTCAGGGGCACCTCAATACCCTAGTGGTTATGTCGTGTGACCCACATGCAGAGGTGTAGCGGCTGTGCCAGGTTCGAGTCCGACCTCGGCCATTTTATTTACCGCATGTCCTTCCCTACTCTCTCCCATGTATTTTTTAAATTATTATTATTTATTTATAAGTATTTTTGGGGGGAGTTTTTCCCATTTTTATTGATAGAGAGACAAGGTAAAAGAGGGTATAGAGGAGAGTGACATGCAGCAAAGGGTCTTGAGCCAGACTCAAACTCATGACCGCTGCTGGCGACCTGCGGCCACATGGTAACGCCTTAACTCAGCGAGCTATACGGCAGCCCCTCTCTCCCATTTCTAACTCTATCCATTGCCCTGTCCTCTCTAATAAAGGCATGAAAAGGCCAAAAATAAATCTTAAAAAAAAGTTGCCTTTCAATAAAACACATGTAAAACATTACAGCCAAGATTTTCTGTCTCCTCGATTGCTAATAATTGGTATTCATGTCGACCCTGAAAAAGTAAAATCGGTTGACCCCTAAAGACAAACCTTTTATTATTACCCTTAACATTTGTAAAATACTTTTCAACAAACAGCAGCACTTTAGAGGTTAGTTTCCCTGCTGAACTATCCTGAAATAGTTAAAAAAAAAAAAACGACTTGTTTGTTTCCTTCACTGCTGCTTGCTGTTATGTAACAGCAGAGTGGGTGGATTTTGGCAGATGTCATTCCACCAATAAACATCTGGATTCTTAGTTGATAGGCTACCTATATAAAAAAAAATAATTTGCCTTACATCGTCAATGATGTGACTTTATTTTCAGGGATTAGATCATTGTTTACCATTATAGACTTTCTTTTGTTAAACCTACTGTCTCTTGGCAGACTCACTGGCTACATGAATGCGTGACTTGAGTGGAGGATGCACCTGCACACATACGCAATTCTATGTATATCCTGATTGTGACTTAATCTGATGTGGAAGTAACCTGGTTAGTCATGTGTTTCTTACACAGTGGTGTGAGCAAATGTATTGCGTGGTCACAAAAGTAGCAACCAGCAGGTTATATGATGTAAGAGTCAGCCCACAGCAGTCTCCTCTCTTTTCTCATATTGTACTTTTACACTTTTACTTTGAGTTGTGAACAGCCACAATGTGCACTTCTGTCTCAGTGATGGACCTTATTAGCAAACACACTAAGCTCTTTAATTTTGAACCAAGACTTGCCCCTAAATACAATGTCTTACTCTTTTTTTTGTCATGTTTGTCCTTTTCAGCCAGAAGAAACCTTTAAAAAAAAATAAAAATCTGTATAATTCTAAATTTGGCATGCCTATTAATATTTTTGGCTTAACTATACATTGTATTTGTGTCCCCTCCAGACTCTGGCATTGCTCTGCATGCATGAAAAGCATTTAACTCCAGAACAGCGCCATCTTGCTGTTGCATCTTGTAATCAGAGATAGATTCAGAGTATCTTCAGTGTGCACAAGTCTGTTTTATGCATCTAGTTTTTGCTTGAACATAAGTTCGATGTGTGTTTTTAATGCAGCTGCATTAAATATAGATTTTGTTAAGGACAGAGGTGTCATACTGCCATTAAGTCCATTTAAACACAGTGTGTATTATGAGCACTAAGACTGATCTTTTCAGCGACAGTCTTGTTTGCTCCCAGTAAATATACAAATATACTAAATTTAACCAGTTAGCTGCATTACTGTTTGAACCTGCAGTGTTTCTAAGATGTATGTGCACCAGAAATAGTTCCGATATACAGTAGTTTTGACACAACAGCCAGCTGAATCACCACACAATTACTGTATGGAGGGTATTTACTAACTTGAAACTCACAATCAAGTGGGAGCCTCTGGCAATATTGTATGTGTGCAGCAGAGGAGGCTGCAGTTTCTGGAGGCGGGTTTGGGTACTACCTTAGTTATCCAATTTAGTAGGTAGGCATTACAAGGGTCCTAGTAATGCGGAGTTCCTAAAAGAAACCTATGAGTGATGTCCCAGAGGGTTTGTCCGTCAGTTGTCAAAACGAAAATCGTAGTAACCAAATCACAGCCATGGCTACAAACACAGTCACAGTATCAGTTGTGTCATCCCATGGTTACAGTCATCACCGCAGCTAAATGCTCCCCTCTTCCGATTTCTCAGTTTGTACATCCTTTATTCCTTTCCTTGACTCCTCGTCTCACTTCTTCGTCCCTTCCATCAGAGATGCAAGTGGAAGAGATTAGGAAGAGACATGTGGAGAGAGGAGTTAAGGCAACAGGCATTTAATAAATACACAACAGTGCTCAACTTACAGTATATATTTCCATATAATTCAGTTCATAATGTGGCACACACATGTTGTGAAGTTTAAAAGAGGCATGACACACAAGAGTACTATACAAACAAAGAATGATATGTTATGATGAGTAATACATATAATATACACTCATATATCAGTGGTGCGCCTGAAATGGTTTGTATATTCCAGCTGTGTGTTCTACCTCTTTAATACTGTCACGGATGTGGATAAGACTTCCATAAAGAATACATCAAGGATACACCTGTGCATCCTCGCTCATAGCTGCTGTGGCAAGCCTGCTTTGTCCTTGAGATGCATTTTAGGAAGTGAGAAATCCATCAAAATGGTAAGTTAGGATCAATTTCCGGGTCTCAGGCAGGAGGAAAGAGGAGACAAGGAGGCTCATAACAGGGAAATGAGATGACTGTAGTGTCTCAATACTGTATCATAATACAGCTCAGCCTTTCTTTATAGATAGAAGACAAAAGTTTTTGTGAGAGAACGCCGAAGTACTAAAAAAAGACATTCTTACTAGGACCTTTAGAATTGGAGGCATAAATTAGCTGTTATTTATATGTTAGTCTGAAAAGATTTTGCCTCATGACATTTTAAGTAGAGGAAACAGTATTTTAACCTGCTTCCTCCTTTTGAAGGACATTGTCTCTAGATGCTACATCACCTTCCTGCTCTAAAAACATCCTGTTGTCACGGCTTGACAAAGTTAAGGCTTCAGCTTAGAAGCACAGATGACATCCATAACATCCACAGTTCTATTAAAACAGTTGGGGTTGTTGAGTTAAGAGTAACTATTTATTTTAGACGTTATAACAAGATAAGCTTTGCATCCACTGATTCAAGTTTGTTAGCCGGAATAGTTGGCACCCGTAATCAATATAAGGAGTGGTATGGAAGAGTATGGAGGCTATGAAATGTTGTGTGCTGCTTCATATTTGTTCAGATGCTGAATCATCATAGCAAAAGGTCAAATCTCAGGCTTAGTAAGGTCAGTGGCAGATTGAGGAACTTACATAATGAAAAGATAAAATCTGTTGCGAGCCAGGCAGAAGGCGTCGGTCTACACTGTTTAGAATAAATGAAAAAAGCATACATGCACTATCAGGAGTTCCTCTGAAATACAAGGTCAGAAAAACGAGTAGTGAAGCAAGAGCAACGTCCCAAGAGACTGAGGAAGGCAGTAATCAGTAAAATGATAAAAGATCTGAGCATGAACTTAATAATTAGTCTTGTCTGATCCTTATTTTCCAGCCTTTTTCCTCTGCTTTGAGCTTGCAGTGTTTATTTTTTTCCAGCGCTTCTTTGGTCCCAGCGTTGTCAACAGTGACCAAAAAAACGTGAGGACATTAAAGAGACGACTATAAACAGTATGTTAAAATCTTACACAGTCCCTTTTTTCTTTTTGGGGGGATCTTGTTATTACAGATGAAATAGTTATCATGTAATCTTTGCTCCCATGCTCAACAAGAGCAGCGTAAACAAACTTCAAAGTTTTGACCATCATGATTACACCAGTCGGTGGTGATTGGATAGCTCAAGTATTTTGTCTTAGTGGAGAGAAGAGCGTTCACGCTCTTATCACCACCTGACTGCAGCAGGGTGGACAGATAGACGGACGGAGGTGGTCTTCCTGTGTGTTTTTAAGCAGGATTTCCTTCAGTCTGTCCAGTAATGCTCTGTCCTTCTGCTACCCCTGTGGCCTCTAACTTGACCTGAGCACTTGGTGACTTGCCAGTATTCTGTAGCCCTGCATGGAGATGTTAATATAGTTCAGGCTGAATTTTGAAAGTACACAAGAAGATACTTTCTGATGCTCTCAAGAAGTTTCTTCAGGGTAATTTCCAGATTTTTTATAAAAAATTAACAATATTTTAAACGTTTTAGAATCATAAAGTGAAGTATTTCCTTGGCATACTGGAACGTGTTGCCTTTTTTTCATTAAAAACATTTATGTGAAAGAATAGAAAAATTGAAGCTCTAAATGGGGTGTATGAAACCACTTGTGAAAACTATTTGTATGGGCCATATTTTACCTCAAGCTGAAGCTTACTTAGGCTCAGATATTTGATGCTGACTTCGGCTTTAGACTCCTTAACTAATTTGCGCACGAAACAAAAAATGAAGACCAGCTCTGTTTATATCATATCTGGAGCTATAGAATTTGTTTAAGAAATACTGAATTCTCACTTCAACAATTTCAAGGCAATGGAATTTTGAAACAATTTTGTACCCAAACATTACAAAAAAAGACGCCAGTTCACTGTCTTGCAAATATACATTTATTCGCAATGGTTTGGTGCTAGATCTTCATCAAGCAAAATGGTTTTGTACAAAGAAAAGGCACTTTTAAAAAGGCATGACTATAAAACTCTGCAACCAATCGATATGTCCCACATATTGTAGGAAAGCTTGAATTACATAACATAATTTCAATGAATGACAACTTTAAAAAACCTACAGAAACTAGCTAAAACAACATTCTCAAAAATCCTAGTCTTACTGGTTACAGGATGTAAATGAACATGCAATTGCGATGAATAATACAATAGACCGCAAAGAGGAAAGGAAAACAATAATAAATCCTCTCACTGTTAGATATACTCGAGACCCTCCCCAGTACCATATATACATACACTCAGCATCGAAGCCTACAGAATCCATGCAGCATTAATAAGGGGGACATACAAATAGCAGTCTACCATATATATAAATGTATACAATGCAAAAAAATAAATAAATCCTAAAAGGTAGTTCATTGTTTAGTCCATTTGGAGCTTTTGTTCGTCTCTCTCCTATGTACCTGTCTGATGAAATAGATGTGCAACGAGTCCCTTTGTTAGAAAAAATATTATGTACCTACTAGGGCTGGGCGATATATCGATATAAAAATTATATCGATATATTTTTAAAATGCGATATGGAATTAGACTATATCGTATATATCGATATAGCTCAAATGTGCGCTGTGATCCTTGCTCTGCTGCGCTGCTGACCCGGAGCTCTCTGCACTGCTCCGCCCACAAACTGCAGTACAAAGAGTGTGTGAAGCTGCGCGCTGCAGAAGCCCCAGCCGCAAGCCATCCACAACCCGAAAATAATAATAACGAAAGCGGCGTCCGATCACATTGCTAAAGATATGGTCCCTGTTGCAACTGTGGAACAAGTCGGATTCAAAAAGCTACTGAAAACTATGGACCCGAGATATGAGCTTCCCAGTCGCAACTACTTTGCACGAGAAGCATTGCCACAAATGTACACTGAAGTCAGGCAGAGCCTTGTTGACCATCTAGCTAACGTGACCCATTTTGCGTTGACCAGCGACGTGTGGTCAAGCAGGACGTGTGTGAGCCGTACATGTGCGCCGAGCCGAGCCGAGCCGATGCGGGATACGAAGCTAAACGTAACGCAACGGCTCGTCTTGGCTGCTAACTTTAAGTAAACACAGTGACTGAACTTTTTTGTATGGCGACATCAGGCTACATACATCTAGCTTTACACGGAAAAAACAGCGGAGGTTTTCGGCATTTTGTCTTCAGTTGTTTACAAACACGAGCGAAGTGAACGTTACGTCATTGATGGTAGGTTGTCTGGAGACAAGGTGGAGAAGAGCGCACCGCAGCAGGAGCGCATCGAAGGGGGGGCGGGGGGTCCTGGCCAGGACTCCGTTGAAAAATTGAATAGAATTAAATAAAAGTTAAATAAATGAATAAGGCACAAAACTTAAAAGTGCTAAAAGTAAAATCACTTACAATACAGAATGGTATATTTCATAACCATATTTATTAGATGATTGGATAAGAATTAGTGATGCACTGATGTGTTTACCACTTTAATGTTTGAGCCGGTTTCAATAAAACTACTTGTGACATGTCATATTTGGCTTTGACTTTAACTGAACATTTGCTCTCACTTTGCGGAAAAAATATCGGGATATATATCGTATATCGATATTCAGCCTAAATATATCGGGATATGACTTTTGGGCCATATCGCCCAGCCCTAGTACCTACCAATTCCAAGACTTAACTGCGGTGCTACCCTCTACATCATGAATTTGACTTCGCACAATTAACATGATATTGAACCCGAAATTGACATTTAAAGTACATACTCTGCTCATAGAAAACACCATGTCAATAATACGACTTGACTTCAACTTCGATAAATGTGACATGAGAATGCCTTGTTTCAGCCTTTTCTGAGGAATTCTTGGTTGCATACCTGTATGAGTTGTTGCACTGCAGTATCTGAGTGGAGAGGCTTTGTTGTGCACAGCTGCATAGCTTGGTCTACTGTAGCCTGGATGTGATGCCTTTAGGGAACATTAGCTATTTGTAGTGTTTATTGATAAGCAGATATTCAGCAAGTGAGGGAACAATTTTATTCATATTTTGCCTCTAGGAGATGAATTCAAGTGAAGAAGAACCTAATTCAGGTCCAATTTTAATTCTGACTTGTACATTAGCAGGAATGTAGCACAACGTGGAAGGGAAACCAGCACTCCATTTAAATGTGAAGGTGCAATATAAATGTTTTCCTACTAATATCAATGAATAATGGTGATAAATACTTGTGATCTCAATGTTGATCAAAATATTGAGTAGTTATCATTTTGGCCATATTAATGCAGCCCCAGTTCAGTCTGATTTTACCTGTCTAATGTGCATCAGAAACACAAGTATTGTGTGTTGTGTAGTATATAGGGCATCTCCATGATCAAATTTCTTTTCTTTGGCTTTTCCTTGTTTAGTTAAGGTGCAGCAGGCATGACATAAAACACATTGCCTAATAAAAGTCAAGTACAGTATATGGATTCAGATAGAAGGCTGTGTGTTGTATTAGGCAATAAACTGTTTTCACTGGGACATAATGGGTAGGTATAAACATGGCTGGGAAAGAGATGTCGGCGGTTAATGGAAGAACAAGCATTAGAGCTGTTTTCTGTGTACAAGGTTACCTATTGAATTATTAGCGAGGAAACTGAAGTCTGGGTAGTTTTGTTACAGCTCCCTGCTATTTCCTGCTCTGCTTTCTATGAAGTTTTGCCGCTTGTACAGTCTCCTTCCTTGGTTTCCAAATGGAAACTTTTCTGTCAACACCAGACGTATTTTTCACTGAGACAGACTGACAGCAGGGTGATGATTAATAAAGAAATATCTTCAAACAGGTTCAACCCTTTGTTTACAACAATCCAGCTTCCTGGGCTGCTGTTGTATAACTGACCCTAGTGTCAGTTATACTGTGGGAGGGGATATGCAGTAAAAAAAAAACAAAAAACTACTCCGTAAGGAATGAACTTATCCCAAACACAAAAGATCTGTGTTTACAGAAGCTTATTATAGTACTTAATGTTTAGGCTTAGATAAAACTACATTAAAGTAAAGATAGGAGTTGGAAACATTTCTGACAAGACACTTTACTTTAAGTGATGTACACACAATACTGAAGGCTTCTACTGTTTGAATATAATGTAGGGTTAAGAGGCTCTGGTAAAACTGGGCAATATGATCAATTTTACAGTTGGTATAACTTATGCAGTACTGCTTATTCTGTGGAAAGCTGTCCATTTTAATGTCTGCAGGTTGATTAGCAAATTGTGGACAATGTATTTCTAAATATAGAATGTGATAAGGGACTTTGATTTGCCTGGTATTTACTGTAGAATAGACAACAAAAAAGAGTACACTCCTGTGTAATATTACATACATATCAATTGATTCAACATTGCGTTAATTGCATTACATTAGATTACAAGTCTTTTGGACAAAAAAATCATTATGTATCTTGTCCCCCCAAAAAAGTCATGGGCATGTCGAAAATTTCAAAAACGCCCAAAAATAAAAACACTTCTTATGGTGAAAATAGTGTACAATACGCCGTGAAAAGCACTATAGTAAAGTCTTTTGGCAAAAAAAATCATGTATTTTGGCCCAAAAAAAAGTCATAGTATAGCATGTCGAAAATTTCATAAACACCCAAAAATAAAAACACTTCTTATGGTGAAAATAGTGTACAATACGCCATGAAAAGCACTATAGTAAAGTCTTTTAGCAAAAAAAATCATGTATTTTGGCCCAAAAAAAATGTCATAGTATAGCATGTCGAAAATTTCAAAAACGCCCAAAAATAAAGACACTTCTTATGGTGAAAATAGTGTACAATACGCCGTGAAAAGCACTATAGTGAAGTCTTTAGGCAAATAAAATTTTGAGCCGAAAAAAAAAAGTCATAGTATAGCATGTCGAAAATTTCCGAAAGGGCCAAAAATGTGCG